>JACEIK010005740.1:20705-45835 GCA_018107945.1 Datura stramonium
ATTATTATTTTATATAATTTTCATTTAAAAATATTAGCTTTCATTTTTATCATTTTCTCGACTTAGGGCGTCAGTCCGGTAGTCCATACGACAACGCTCTGATCGTAACTCTTTCTTCTTCAGTTCTTCAGGGTTCTACCATTCCAAACGAATAAAGAAGTGCCCAAACCCACAAGAGAATATCAGTGCAAACCAAGCTCGATGGAAATGGCGGCAGCGTCGTCATCGGCGACTGAAAGTGGGGAAATGGAGAGAAGGGGAATACCAGCGGCGGCATTTGTAGAAGATGTTCAGTCCTATCTCAATCAATCTGGTCTCGATGTCAACTCTGCTCTTGCCTTTCTTCAAGAAAGGTCTCTCTCTCTCTCTCTCTCTCTCTCTCTGTAACCCATCTCAGTATATGATCTCTTTCATAACTAATGCTATTGGTTTTTATTACTTGATATCAAATGAATGTCAGTGACTAGTGTAATGTAGAATTTTAGATTCAGCTTATGAGTTTTTTGTTGGTATCTTTGGTGTTTTTTACTTCAGGGTTTACTTAATTAGGAGTTATTGTCTGCTATGATGTTAAAGTTTCAATCTTGGATCTTATGATTGCTTGGGAATGTCATTTACATAAATTTTTGGTGTGCTGGAGAGCTTTGGCATGAGTATCTGAGTTTCTTTATTTTTGGTTTGTCTATTTACTTCAGGTTTTATTTAATTAGATATTAGTTGCATTCTACGATGTGAGAGTTCTATTCTTTAGGGATTTTATAATTGCTGGGATACTTGTAACTTGTCGTGCCATAAAGTTTGAGCAAATCAAGTTTGTTGGCTGGGTGTAATGGACAGTTTTGGCTTCAGTTTATGAGTTTCTTGGTTTTGTTTGTCTTAATTTTCTTCCTTAATTAGAAATTAGTTTTTTGCAATATGTCACGATTTGAGCTATAGCTGAGCTCAATCCGCGAGTAATTCCATAGAATAGAGAGAAAAGAAGGAAGAGAATAAAAGAATTTAGGAAGTAGATTGATATGCATATATTGGATAAAAATGACAAAATGCAGTACAAACAGCTAATAAGGAAACTGGCCAGCTAATGTGTAGAGGACACGTGGCATTCTGTTGCTAGGAAACGTAAAATACAAAGGACTACTAATGCAATTACATGATGATTATTTTGGAAATATAACAATAACAACAACATAGTTAATGTAATTGCATAGATAGAGTTTGGGAACGGTAAGGTTTTCGCAAACCTTACTCGACTCACCTGCAATAGATTAATGCAGTTATAAAAAAGAAAATATGGAAGTGAAGAAAACATGACAATTAATAAGAAAACATTATAGAGCATTCAAAAAAAAGAAAAGTAACAACAACGAAAGTGTGATAACCGAAATAAAGTAAACAATGGATGGTAACAGATATCAAAAGGCAATAACTACGATAGGCAATAAACTAAAAGAATGTTATCAAAAAAATAAACTACAAGAATAGGACTAATTTTACGACAAACACGGTGCTCCAGATTATGCTGCTACCCAGCCGAAAAGATAGACAACGCTCAACTACCTATAACCGTCTACCCAAATCCGCGATCTCCATACCCTCCTTTCTAAGGTTATGTCTTCGATAAGCTCAAGATGTGTCATGTCTTGTCTAATCACCTCTCCCCAATACTTCTTCGGTCTACCTCAACCTGTCCTCGTACCCACCATATCCAACCTCTCACCTCCTCACAGGAACATCTGCGCATCTCCTCTTTACATGCCCAAATTATATCAGCCTCACTTCCCTCATCTTGTCAACCACATAAGCCACTCCTATCTTGTCTCGGATATCCTTTTTCCTAGTCTTATCCCTCATAGTATGCCAACACATCCATCTCAACATCCTCATTCCTGTAACTGGCTTATTCTGAACATGGGAGTTCCTGACTGACCAACACTCCGCCCCATACAACAAGGTTGGTCTAACCACCATTCTGTAGAACTTACCTTTAAATTTTGGTTACATTTTTATCACACAAGTCTCCGAAGGTGAGCCTCCATTTCATCCATCCGCTACCAATATGATGTGTGATATCATCGTCAATTTTCCATTACCTTGGATTAAAAATTCAAAATACTTGAAACTTTCTCTCGTGGAAATGACCTGGTTATCCAACCTCACTTGCACGCCAACCTCATGCGGTGCATAATATCTTGGAAATACAAAAGGGCTAAAACAAAGAAGTCATTATTCTTGAGGATGTGGTGCATTCAAGTGCTCTTTTTAACTCATTTCTAGCCCTCATCAAATCTCCTTGAAGTAGCTTGTTCCTTTTATGCTCATGATAGAGATCTATTTTGATGACTTTTATCATATTCTCCAAATTCTCTTGAATGTTATCAGCACGATCTTTTCCTTAGAAGGTGCAACTAACTTCTATTTTTCTGTCTCCAACCCAGATTTTTCATTAATCAACATGAGAACTTGGTTCTTCAGAGTATCAATCCTACTTCCTAGGTTCTCTTTACTTCCTTCTAGGCTTTTGTGATCTAACTCAAGGGAAGTGTATGCATCCATTAATTTATCCTTTTCAGTATGAAGGCTTTCAAAGGCATCAATGACAATGTGAGCCACACATTCTAGTTTCTTCATAGAGCAAGTATGAATATCATTCTTAATCTCAGAAAAATTTACCTCACAGTTGTCATCTTCAGAATCTGAATCAAAATTGGCCATTAGTGCTAGGATCTTCTTTGAGTTAGATTCTTCTTTGGTCAGCAAAGATTGATTCTCCTCTTTAGCTTCATCATTTTCATCATCACTTCAGGAGTTTCCCATGATTGCCAATGCTTTTCGTACTACTTGGTCTGCTTGTCTAATAATTATCTTGTTTTGAGGACTTGGTCCCTACTTTCTTTGTTAGGAGTATTCCTTCTCCACTCATTCTCTCTTTTTGGACACTACCTGCTAAAATGGTTAGGACTCTTTGTTGATTGATTGATTGATATATGAGTAATTATAGGAGTAATTGATGTAGAATGATATTATAATTGATTATGTAATATTTTCTTTCCTTATTTATTTCTAGGACTTATTGTATAAGAACCCGTTCTCATCGTATGTAAATTCATCAAGAAATACAAAGAAGCTTTCTCTTCTTGAAATCCTTATGGTATTGGAGCCACGACTGCCTTTTTGAGGTAAGTTTCCTCCCTTTACAACATTAGGGGTTCGAGGTTCAGGGTAGGGTTCAATAGGTTGAGTTTCTCTCTATTTTCGACAAAGTTTATGTTTGGAGCTAGTTTGCCACCTTTTGCAAGTCCTATACACAAACCAACACCACAAAGAGGTAAATCTCACTCGTGCAACCCTGTCATACCCTAGCCTCGGGGGACATGACGGCACTCGATGCCTTTTGCCCCAAGCGAACCACATATAACACTTGTAAGCAATTTGCATTATAAATGGGCTGACAAGGCCATGTCACGATATCAAACAAAAACACAACATCCATTTGGCTATAACTAGCTGACACACACATATATATACAACAAAAGGCCAACGAGGCCATACACGGACAACACTATCAACTGGCAGCAAGGCTATACAACGTACATACAAACCCATTGTCTGAGTCTAACAAGCCCCTACAAGAGTATAACTGATAACTGGGTGAGACAGGGCCCGACCTTGCCCAAATCATCAAAACAAAATGAATACTCAAACATCAACTTCGAAAGATATGGAGCTTATTGACTGCACTTGGCGCTGAATGTACTCCTACTGAGAGGGTTTGTCAGAAGCTCTATCTGAATCTGCAGGCATGAATGCAGCGCCTCCAGACAAAGGGGCGTCAGTACGAAATAAAGAATCGAGTATGTAAGGCAGGTAATAACAATAGGAAAGAACAGTAATAAGAATAAGAATAACTGAATGATAAGAGTCACCTCTGCAGGTGTACAATAATAAGTAAGACTTACCAGAAACTGACTTCTAGACTCGACGTGAATGTTTTATGTATACATTACATGCATGTTAAATGTCCATTCCGCCCGGATCTGTCACGGGGTATAAATCTGTACATCGCCCAAGTTAGTGGTAAGTATAAATTTGCCGACTGCCCAGATAGTGGTGGGTATAAATCTGCGCTGTCGGTTTCAATTATGTGCACTCAGGTATTGCTTTTAGTACTCAACTTAATTCTTGGATTATTGGTTTTGGTGCGAATTGACACATGACTGGTTCTTCTAAAGGTGTTCAAAACTACTCTCCTAGTCTGTGAAAAGGGGATTATGTCAGAATAGCCTATGGTTCCCTAACCTCTGTCTTTGGAACAGGTTCAGTCGTTTGTACTCGTGATATTACCTTATCATCCATCCTTCAAATACCCGAGTTTCCTGTTAGCGTGTTATCTATTAGTTCCATCACCAAAGAACTAAATTGTAGCGTTGAGTTCTTTGATTATTGTGTTTTTCAGGACCTCCAAACTAGGAAGATGATTGTCATTGGTAGATTGCATGATGACTTATATTTGATTGATGGAACTGAAGACTCTGATCAAGCCTTTTTTGGAGGAAATAAGGATGTCAACCAAGAAATAATATAGGCACATAAACGGTTGGGGCACCCATCATTTTTCACTTTAAAGAAGTTATATCCTAGTTTATTTTCTAGAACTGAGTTTGAATCTGTCTTGTGATGCTTGTGAATATGCCCAGCACACTAAAAACTCTAATCTTTTGAGTTATAATATAAGTACAATTCCCTTTTCGACTATTCATTCTGATGCATGGGGTCCTACTCAAACACTTTTTTTGTCTGGTAGTCGATTTGTTACTTTTATTGATTGTTGCACTAAACTGACATGGGTATATCTGTTGACAGCCAAAAGTGAAGTTTTCTTCCATTTTCAGTCATTTCATAAGATGATTTGTACTCAGTTTGAGGCTAGGGTAAAGATATCTCAAACACCTGGAGGACATAGAAAATTCGAGCCTCTTTATGGGTGGGGTGTGCTAACACCACCTCTTTCTATAGCCCCATAACAACATGCATATTACAATTCCAACCAAAACAATCACATCCATCCTCAACATTGAAACAGTTCCATAAACCCTAACCCTAGGTCATCACATGAACTCATGGATTTCTAGCACCGTCCCATGAGTCCGGACTTTAGAACATCCCTAGGGAGTTGAAAACAATACTCATGTAAGGTTTTAGGAAAGTTAATTACGTTGGAGGAAGGAGGAGTTCTCAAGATTCCAAGTCTTGAAACTCAAAAAGTTGTCCTTGACGTTGCTAGAGGAGAGAGGATTTGATGTCAAAATCTTGAGAAGTTCGTGGTTTGATGTTGTAATATCATGGGAGATGTTTCGCCATACTTAGGAGGGTTTTAAAGAGCTTTTTGGGTTGTTGGGGTCGAGTTGCTGTGAAGAAATAAGGAAGTGAACCCAAAAATCACTGGCCAGTCACTGTTTAGTGACTTATGGCCAAGATCTGCTAGGGACGGACCGTTAATTCCATTGACGGTCCGCATCTTGGTTCATCAATTCGCCACTACTTGATAGTGCCTCATTAAAATGCTCATAACTGCTTACTCCGAAATTCGATTGACGAATGATTGGATGCATTGGAAACTAGATTCATAGGGCTTTAATTTGAGGGGTAGAACACCGAAAAACACTTCGTAGATTGGGAAATATGATTGTTTAAAGTTGACCTTTACTCATAAACTTCACATACTCTTCACTCTTCTCATTGTACATATTTCCCTTATCACATATGGCCAACATATGACTCGTATTTCCCATGTACGCTTTGTATGTGGCTTTGTGATTAGGAATAGTAGCTCCCAAGTCTCACATCTCATTTTCGGCGCCAGATTTGGTCCGTATGTCCATTAAACGGTCCATACTCTTACCCATTCTTGGCGAAATTTACAAAAATGTGTCAAAATGTGTCAGCTAACCAGAAACACTATCATAAGCCTCATGGGACATCAAAAGTGCATAAACATGAAGGAATACATAAACATAAACATAGTCCCTCTTTGGCTTGCTAGAGCATGGAAAAGGGAATTTTCTCAAGACTTACCTTTCTCCCCGTTCATTATCATAACCATTACTATTGCTAGGAATTTCATCACTTTTAAATGAAAGGAATCGTAGGCACGAGTCATACGAGACATGTAGATTTTAGCATGGATGTAACATAACATGAGTTCACTAAGACATGGAGGACATAGCATGAGATATCAATTCATAAGGCCTATCATTATTTCATTTAGAAATAAGGGCATAACATAACGTAGAGTTTGAGCCTTCATAGATCGTAAGCATAAACATGGGACATGGAGTCATAAAATTCATAGAGTAGAATTAGGACCATTACCTCCCGCATCTTCTCGTTCGAGGAATAAGTGAGGATATTTGGCTTTCCTATCATTTTCGGCTTCCCATGTAGCCTCTTCAACATTGTGATTTCTCCATGGTACTTTCACAGATCTGCTTCTTTGGTTCTCAATTTCCGAACTTGGCGATCAAGAATTGCAACAGGGACCTTTTCATAGGTCAGACTCTCTCTGACACCTATATCCTCGATCAAACCACAAGGGACTGATCTCCCACACATTTCTCTGGGTAGATAGAATACCTAGAGCTGTGTGCTTCAACCATGACTTTCTCACGTTTGTCCATTTTTGGGACGCATAATCTACCTTAAAGTGGACACATAATCTACCTTGGTACCTTAAAGTATCATCTCCCCCTCGCTCAAACGCTAGTCTTTTGCTTGTGAATTCCTTCTTTCAACTTGAGCAAGATCGGATCTTCATATTGCTTCTCTTTCGCTTCTAATACTAGGGACGATTCTGCCCTATTCTGAACTACCACATTGCCATTCTCGGAATCTAACAAACAGACCCCTTGGCTGGCCAATCTGTGAACGTCTCTGGCTAATTCTCTCTTGCCTTCTTCAATATGAGCCAGACTTCCCATGGATAGTCGGCTAAGAGTATCGACTACTATATTAGCCTTTTCTGGATGATAAAGGATCTCAACGTCATAGTCTTTGAGCAATTCAAGCCATCGCTGTCTGAGGTTCAACTCTTTCTGTTTGAAAATGTATTGAAGACTGTGGTGTGTTAAGATATCCACATGAACTCCATACAAATAGTGACGCCTAATCTTAAGTGCAAACACTACAACATCCAATTCCAAATCATGCGTTGGATAGTTCTTCTCATGGACCTTCAGCTGCCTGAAAGCATAGGTTACAACCTTCCCGCGTTGCATCAAAACACAACCAAGATTGGTTCCTGAAGCATGACAATAAACCATGAACCCATCGGTTCCCTCTTGTAAAGTTAGAACTGGAGCTGTAGTCAATTTGATCTTTAATTCCTGGAAACTCTTCTCGCATGCATCTTATCATTGGAACTTTATCTTTTTCTATGTCAATTTAGTCAATGGGGCAGATATGGTTAAGAACCCCTCTACAGACCATTTGTAATAGCCCACCAAACCTAAGAAGCTCCTGATCTCTGTAGGAGTTGTGGGTCTGGGCCAATTCTTTACCGCTTCTATCTTTTGGGAATCAACCCTGATACCCTCACCGGATACCACGTGGCCTATGAATGACCCTGAGTTCAACCAAAACTTACACTTTGAAAATTTTGCATATAACTGATGATCTTGAAGAGTCTGCAATACTAACTTGAGGTGGTCTGCATGTTCAGCCTCATTCTGTGAGTACACTAATATGTCATCAATAAAGACAAATCACAAATAGGTCGAGATAAGATTTAAACACTCTGTTCGTGAGGTTCATAGAAGCAGTTGGGGCGTTCGTCAACCCAAAAGACATTACAAGGAACTCAAAATGTCCATATTGAGTCCTGAAAGCTGTTTTCATAGCATCTTCTTCTCTAACCTTCAATTGGTGATAGCCTGATCTGAGGTCAATCATAGAGAAACACTTGGCACCCTGCAATTGATCAAACAAGTCATCTATCCTCGGTAGTGGATATTTGTTCTTTATAGTAACCTTGTTCAACTGTCAATAGTCAATGCACATAAGTAATGACCCATCCTTTCGGACAAACAAGACTGATGCTCCCCATGGTGAGGCACTGGGTCGAATGAACCCCTTGTCAAGTAGGTCCTTCAATTATTCGTTCAGTTCTTTCAATTTTGCTAGTGCCATTTTATTCGAAGGAATAGATATTGGCTTGGTTCCAGGAAGAACATCAATCCCGAAGTCAATCTCCCTATCTGGAGGAATCCCTGGGAGTTCGTTTGGAAATACCTCTGGATACTCATTAACTATAGGTACAGACTAAAAAGACTGTGCATCAACATTGGTGTCCATCACATAAACCAGATGATACAAATATCTGTTGGAAATTAGCTTTCTAGCTCTAAGATAGGAAATGAACTTACACTTTGGCATAGCATCATTACCCTTCCATTCTAACGCTGGCGCATTAGGAAACTGGAATGTAACCACTTTGGTTGTATAATTAAGGGTAGCATAACAAGATGACAATCAATCCATCCCCATAATGATGTCGAAGTCGACCATCTCTAATTGAACTAGATCGGTTGTCGTGGCTCTATGACCCACCGTAATCATACAACCTCTGTAGACTCGTTTGACAATAACTGACTCACCGATTGAAGTAGATACAGAGAATGGTTCACATACGTAATCATTCAGGTTCTAGCCCAAACTTCTTAGCAACATAAGGGGTCACATGAGACTGTGGATCCAGGATCCATTCGTACATAAACATCATATGTAAAAACCTTTTATATACCTATAACAACATTTGGGATGCCTCTAGCAGTGTTTTGGAGAGCGAGAAGCGGAAAAAAGTGATGAGGGCTCACTTTACCGAGGTGAGAAGTGTGAAGCGAAGCACACACGTTTTCCAACTAAAGCACAATTTAATATAAAAATAAAAATATTATTTTTTCAAAACAGAAAATCTCTCTTTTGTTTCCATTCTTTTTCTAGGTTTCCTCGGCAACAGAGAAAAACAGAGAAAGAAGAGAGAAAAATAGAGAAAGAAGAAAGAAGCAACAGTTTGAAAGCCCATGCAACAGAGAAAAAAATAGAAAAGAGGAGAGGAGAAGAAGAGAGAAAAAACAGAAAAAGAGGAGAGCAAGAGAACAAGAAGAGAGAGAAAGATAAGAACTTACCTTGAAGAGAGTAGCAGGGAGCAGCCTCGCAACAATAGTATGAGCGAAGAGGAGAGAGGGCGAGGCTCACAGCAGTAGTCAGGAAGAAGAGGAGAGTATTGCAGTAGTCTGACAGAAGAGAAGTCTTAATATTTTTAATAAGTTAACTCTAGCAATGCGTAACTTTTGCTAACAAATTTTAAAGTTAACCCTAGCCTCGCTTAAGCGCGCTTTTGTCGCTTTTATTTAATGCCTCGCTTCTTGCTTCAGTCATAGAAGCGCTCGCTTATTCCTCGTCGCCTCGCTTCAGGTCTAAAAAGCACAGCAACTGTGCCTCGCTGTGCTCAAGCGCAATAACACTGAACTCTCGATCCTGTTGACTCGATAAAGCATATAGGCGATTTTGTCCTCCGCCTCTATTATTACCTCGCCTTACTGGGGCCTGAGAATCACGCGGAGGAGTTGTTTGAGTGGCTGTTATATTTTGGAATGAAGTTGCATTGCCACCATTGCCCCGTTTGGCTGATGGACAATCTCTTTGAAAATGGCCCCTACGACCTTACCCATAACATACATCCATACCCATGGCGACACTTCCCTGGATGCCTCTTACCACATCTATTACAGGAAAGTTGCTGTGAATTACTCTGTTCAACACTACCTTGTGATTGAGAGCCTGGTGCTCTTGACTTCTGGCTTTGGCCATTTTGACCTCGCCTATTATTCCTGTATCTAGGAGGTGGTGCACTGGTGGTAGACAGTGACCTGTTTGATGATGTCCCATTAAAGAAGTTCCTGCTAGTGTTACGGTCATTATTGCCAGCTGACTTGGGCCTCTTGTTCTGATTACTTTCTCGATATGCTCTAATCCTCTTCTTCAAGTCTTTCATTTGTTGGGCATAAGCCATTAACATGGAAATATCCATCTCCTTGTTCAACAAGGTCGAAGTACAATCACTGGCCAAGTGTGTTCCCAAACCATATACGTAATGGAGCATCCATGCTCGCATAGTAGAAACCATCTCTGGAGCATATCGTGACAGCTGTGTGAATTTAAGAATATATTCTCTCACACTTATAGAGCCCTGTTTGAGAGATGTAAATTCCTCAGCTCAGGCTTCCATTAGCTCTATCGGTAGGAAGTGAACGATGAATGCATCCATGAAATTTTCCCACACTGCAAGGACTGCATCTTCCCCTTGGGATAATTCCCACTATTTGTACCAAGTGATAGCTACATCCTTTAGCTGAAAGGAGGGAAATTCCACTGCCTCTGTCTCACTGGCATGCATGACTCATAAAATCCTCTGCACCTCATCAATAAAATTCTGGGGATCCTCCTCTGGCTTGGACCTTGTAAAGATGGGTGGATTCATCTAGAGGAATCTCTAATCCTCGATGTAGCTGAGCCCTAATGAGATCCCATACTCTGCAATGATGTGCCTTGACGCTGAGTTTGTGCTGCAACTAATTGGGTAAGCATTAGAATAACTCCCTTCATATCCGCATCTGTCGTATCAGGGGGTGGCACATATGCTGTAGGGTCCCCCATAACCTCTATCAATGGTGGAGAAGTACGAGTGGTCTGGCCTGCTGAATGACTCTGAGACCTCGTC
This sequence comes from Datura stramonium, assembly GCA_018107945.1. NCBI lineage: Eukaryota > Viridiplantae > Streptophyta > Magnoliopsida > Solanales > Solanaceae > Datura > Datura stramonium. Next base: position 31,480 of record JACEIK010005740.1, read on the forward strand.
TCAACTCCCTGAGATTCACTGGAGTTAGCCTCGTTGGTGGCGTTAGCCCTTTGGTTTGAGGTTGTATTTCTCTTAGCAGCCATTTTCTGTAAGAAATGCAATAACACGAACATTAGAATATTCACTTATAGTTCAACTCCATAGCACGATCTAGAATAGGGAGGAAGAGTAACATTCTTATATGCCTTATAGGTTCTAAATTATAAATATGGCATGCTTCACACTTATAAGTCAGACTCTACTAGACACGGCTACATAGACTCCATAAGACACTTGAATCTAGTGCTCTGATACCAAATTTGTCATGCCCTACCCTGGGCCTAGGTGTGGCCAGCACTCGACACCATTGTTGGCTCGAACGAACCACATAACATGGCGTACATCATGAGCATATATCTAACATAAGCAGAATACTAACAATTTTAAGCTTTAAAAATCAAAATATTCAATTTATAAAAAAGACTTGCCAAGGTTTACATCAAGATGAATAGTAATCTATGAAGCCTCTAACATAATGGAATAACTATTTTACCGGGACAAGGTGCATACCTCTAAATCAACATCTAGTAATTTGAATAAAACTAAGCCCAAAACAAGTGGGGCTCACCAATAGCTGAATGTAGTAGGATCCTAGCGAGCAGCTCGATCGTCGGTATAAGTACCTAAATCTGCATTGTAAAACAATGCAGCGCCCCTGGCCAAAGGAACGTGAGTACATAAGATTGTACTCTATGTAAAATGGCTGAATGAAACATAACATAGTTCAAATAATATAAAAGGGCAACCAAGATATAGACATAGTATGAAGGAAATCAAAGATATAAAAGTCAGTAAGTAGACCTTTTAAAATCATGTTTTCATCATCATTCATTAAGTTCGTCATGGGAAGTTCTTATCTTAACCGATAAAACCACCATGTAAATGTGGAGTTTGATCTCTGCCCGACCAGCTAAGCCATCTCATACCTTGCCGGAGTATGAGACATACATATCGTAGTTTGCTAGCAAGGATCCATAACAGCCTGTACCAGGGGCATATAGGAGTCTCCTGAATCAACGGAAACGATCCATCATCCTAGTTAGCATACGCAGTTTTCAGGCATGAAGCCTTCTCAGTTATTAATACTACTCCCCTTTCATTACGTAGTTCGATTTACTTGAAATCATATTTAAGCAACCAAACTTATTATCATAAGTCATCATCATTACCATAATCATAGTTCGTCATTATCATTAGACCCTTAAAATTCATAAGTCACCATATCATAGTCATTTTTCGTAAAAATCACTGAAACTTCTCTTTTGGAGGAAAAATCATATTTCATAAGGTTGACACTTTTCAACAAAAGGATTCATAGAACTCATGGGGAATCAAGAACAATCAATAATAATCATAGGAACTAAGAGAGTTTTGAAAACCATTTATCATGTGCATAACGTTCTCGACCTTAACCTTAACAATTCAAGAAGAAGGGTTTTATGTGGAAATTCATGAAACATAGAGTGGGGAATGAAACAAAGTCTTCCCGCACGTGAGATAGCCTTACATACCTTATCCTTGGCCTCACAACTATCACCACAATGCAATAATCCCCTTTTATAATGTCAATCTACAACAATTATATGGATAGGAACTACAATCAATAACTTAACGACGAAATTTAAGTCATAGAGACATTACATCGAACGTTTGGAGGGCATAGAAAATTTGAGCTTCTTATGAATGGGGTGCCCTAACACCCACCTCTTTCTACAGCCCCTTAACAACATGCATAACCATTACAAGTCCAACCAAAACAACCACATCCATCCTCAACACCGAAACAGTCCCATAAACCCTAACCCTAGGTCATCACATGAACTCACGGCTTCCTAGCACCGTCCCATGAGTCCTGACCTTAGAACATCCCCAAGGAGTTGAAAACAATACTCATGTAAGGTTTTAGGAGAGTTATTTACCTTGGAGGAAGGAGGAGTGCTCAAGATTCCAAGTCTTGAAAAAGTTGTCCTTGACCTTGCTAGAGGAGAGAGAGGATTTGATGTCAAAATCTTGAGAAGTTCGTGGTTTGGTTTTGTAATATCATGGGAGATGTTTCTCCGTACGTAGAATGGTTTTGGAGAGCTTTTGGGAGCTGTTGGGGTCGAGTTGGGGTGAAGAAATAAGTGAACCCAAAAATCACGTTTAAAAAGAGGGCTGGAAATCACATTTTTAAGGCAAAAAATGCAATGTGCGGGTCGCATCTTGAACCCTCGTTTGAACCCCCTCATTGGCCAGTCACTGTTTAGTGACTTACGACCAAGATCTGCCAGGGACGGACCATTAATTCAATTGACGGTCCGCATCTTGGTCCTTCAATTCGCCTCTGCTTGACAGTGCCTCAGTAAAATGTCAATAACTTTTTTCTCCGAACTCCGATTGACGAATGGTTGGATGCGTTGGACACTAGGTTGATAGGGCTTTAATTTGAGGGGTAGAACACCCAAAAACACTTCGTAGATTGGGAGATATGATTATTTAAAGTTGATCATTATTCATAAACATCACATATTCTTCACTCTTCTCTTTGTACATGTTTCCCTTATCATAGACGGCCAACATACGGCCTGTACTTTCCATGTATGCTCCGTATGTGGCTTCATAGTCAGGAATAGTAGCTCACAAGTCTCACATGAAATGTTTAGGATTTTTATTTTTTATTTTGTGATTTTTGTTTAATGAGCTCATTTACGGGCGCGGAGTCGGTCCATATGTCCATTATACGGTCCACGTCTCTTACCCATTCTTGGCGAAAGTCATAAAAATCAATCTTTTCAATTCCTAACCAACTCCAAACTTCCATAACACATTATAACTCATGATTTACTCCTCAAGCGCTTACAATTCATCAAAAATTTTCCGGATTGCTTTTATACACATACATAGAACAGGTTCAAATCTTAGTCGATGGTAGGAGGAGTTACAGTAATTATGAGTAAATTGGTGAATATTCGTAAACAAATAATCTAAGTGTAATTCAAATAACTGAAAGCTTAATGTGCTTAGCCAGATTTTAATTAAATACTCATTAATGTAGACTTTTTCCAACAATCATTATTTTCGGAAAGACGTTTTTAATTAAATACTCATATGTTTAAATTGTTTTACTGATATATGGATTCTTCACTGCTTCTCTTTCCCTGAATCACTTCATTTATTATGGTTTTAATTAAAAGCTTTTCTTTCAATAATAAAAACAATGAAGAAACTCTATGCACAGTACATTAAATTCTTCTACTTTAGATCCCTACTAATTTATTCACATCCATTTGAATATCAAATAAGACAATAAAATAATAATAACAATAATAATAATTTTAAGTTTTAAGTAGTTCATTTTTAGAAATTGGTAGGATTAAGCACAAGAAATAGAAGAATAAATTTTATTATCTTAGCTAAACTGTTGAGTAGATCTGCCAACATATCGGGGGAGTATAGTAGGATATAAAGAACTTACATTAAACAAAAGAAAGAATATAAAAGATGATGATGATGGATACCCTTATTTACGCATATTTGTTCATATTTTACAAGTTAAAAATAGACTGAAGCCCATATTTACCCAACAGAAATATAAGTGATCCAACTAATTAAAATATGGGTTAAATGAGCTGATTTTATAAATATTGGCTGAAATTGCCGGCTCTAGTATTGAAGAAGGCATCACCAGAGATCCAGATATTTTGAGATGGAAGCATAGCAAGGATGGGATGTTCTCTATAAACAGAAACTTCAGGCTTATTGAGATACAGAAAAATAGAAACCATCAGAATTTGTGGAGAAGTATATGGAAGAACGGAGCACCAACTAAGATAAAATGCTTCATATGACTGGTGGTCAGGAAGGCTTACTTGACACATGAGAATTACCGAAGAAAAAGGGGCAGATCATTGTTTCCAGATGTCAATTATGTAGGGAAAAGAGATGAACAACCACCTTTTTTTTTACACTGCAGTTTCACTGCACAACTATAGTCCTTCCTCTTTGGTCTCACAAACACAAAATGGACCATGCCTGAGTACTCTGCAGATTCGTTAAGCTGTTGAATTAGAAGAGGAAGCAGAGTCAGAAATTGTGGGAATAATCATATTGTATCTGGTGGACAGTGCGAGGAAGGAAGAAATACCAGTAACTGAAAATAGGTCCAATTCCATTCCAGTAGTCAAATGGAATTGTATTGGATCTTTTATTTTTGGTGTAAAGAGATGGATATAAAGAAATAGAACTTGTAGATTTCTTAGAGTTCCCTGTAAAATTTTCCTTCTTATTTTTCTCTATTGTTTTTATGGTTGCCAGCATATCCCTAATGTTGAGAGATATAATATTACCAGCTTAAAAAAGAAAAAAGAACCACTTATTCAAAAGTAAATGCAAAATTTGTAAACAAGAATTTTACATGGAAAACTCCTCGCTCCCAGGGATCAAACCCACGACCAACCTCAATGGAAACTTTCCCTAATATCTTCACTAAAATTTGAGCAAATTTTATGGTTAAAAACCAAATGGGCTAATTCTAGCACCTTTCACTCTTTTTCTAGTTGCATCTGCCCCTTTCAAGATTTTACCCCAATCTTAAAAGCCTTTGTCGGGGAACAAACACCTAATATAAATTCTCTAGGAATGTAAAGGTTACAATTTAAGCTCAAAAATCAAATTAGACAACTAAAAATGTAATGATGAAATCTTGATAAGAACAGGTTCTTCACGTCGCCAGTTGACTCTTTCCCACACGAAGACACTCTGAATATATTCTCTCTTTAAGTGCCCTCTTCTTGTTGTGTGGTTGTCTTCGATAGCATCAATGTAATGCTTTATTAAGGAGTAGGAATGATCGTGTTCTTCTCCTTCGAATCAAGCAAGAATTAGTTCAAGAATCCAAGAACCTAATCCTTCTCTTGGTTTCCATTCAAGTATCGGTTTCCACTTGTTTTCTCCTATTTCTAAAGCTCTTTCCATATGTGCAAATATGGTAATATTTTCGTGTTGATTTCTTGTTCCTTGATCCATGTGATTAGCCATAATTCCAATTCTTCAAAAGATCCTTCATGCACTTGGAATCTGCTTTGCGGCTGATCAAACAGTCTTCTCCAGTCTACTTTCTTGGACTTGGTTCCTTCTTGCAGTGTACTTCTGTAATTAGCTCTTGCAGTAGACATATTAAGGAACTGGTTCTTTAGTAATCAGTTGTCATAAACACTAGCAGTCCTTATTTGATACATGTTTTATATCTGGCTCTTGCATCATGTTTATTATGTTTATTAATCATCAAAACTTCATATGTAGCATAGCTCATGGCTCCTAGCTCCTAGCTCAACAGTATATAAAAAAGCGCTATCAGTTTTAGTTCTATTGAATAAGGATTCTCACGCCATGCTAAAATCAATAGAGCACTTACCTTGCTGTGCATGTGAAAGTGTTGTAGCCTTGTAGGAGTATTTATTTTGAAACAATAAAATCACATGGGTCTATTTTGGACAAAATTGGAACTATTGTTTCCTTTGTTCTTTTATGATTTGGCCTGTATACTAGAACTCATATATAATAAATTTGTGATCCTATCCGATTTGCGTTGCTGTCTCTGAATATTTGTCACTGCTAAAAGTTATAAGCCCCAGAGGCATGCATATCAATAGTCCTGCTTGAAAATATATGCAAGTAGTTAGTTATATATATTTCTCCTTTAATTTTTCAATGTATAGCATTTTTTAATGATAAATTCAATATATGCCATCCACTTGCAGACTTCAGCAGTACAGGGTGGTTGAGATGAAACTTCTGGCTCAGCAGAGGGATCTTCAGGTACATGTTTGTGTCTTTATTTTACATTGGTTCTATTCACAATGAAGTCTCTGTCCTGATGTGGGTACTGACGTTTGACTGGTCCCTGGATTAATGTAATATCATTGTTCTTTTTTTTTTTTTGAGAAATTAAGTGGATAAGTGTTCATCTTTCAGAATTTTAATGGTTGAAGGCGGATGGGAAGTTGTAGAACCATACTTAAGTTCCACGTATATTGGTGTTGATTTCCAGGAATATTATCAAGAGTTAATAATGCGATTAGCCTTTTCATCAGATTGAAAGAAAAATGAACAATGGTAAATCGCATGTTACTTACAAGATCATATCAATTTCTCTGAATGCTCAGACTAATGTTTTATGCAGAGGAATAAAAGATTGTCCTCACACAATTTGTTGCTTCATGTCAAAGCCATGAATAGTGCTCAGACTTACTAGTTGAACCAACATGAGGATTAAGCAAATTACATCACTCAATAGATGAATGGCTTCTCCTACAATTTCTAAAGACTGGAATCTGCCTGACCTTCAAAGATAGCTCATGCATACATAGAACTATAGAATGTTGAATTTCTCCAATTCTATTCAGCGCTTCCCATTGCCAGTATAGACTGCCTCATGCTACTAATGGGTTATTTTGAAATTTAAAGTAGAAGATACTCTTTTTAAAAGTGAAATCTGAAAACATGCTCAACATGTTGGTGCTGTTCCCAATATAAAAGACCACTGGAAATAAGGATAGGCTATGTTAGCTTGCCTCCACAATTTGATGGGACTGTTTGTAAAGATATATGTTGTGATACTGTTTAGTCCCAAAGGTTTTCCCTCTCATGTTTGACATCTTCATGCCTGCTTTCACTAATGAAGTCAGATTCTATGATACAATTGGTAAAAAATCATACTGATATGCCTCAATTTTGCTAGGTAATGCTTTCATTTTGTTATACTCAGATTTATTGGAGAGTTTCTCTTATCCTTATTTGTCTATGCCAGGCAAAGATTCCTGATATAGAGAAATGCTTGGACATAGTTGCTACTTTGCAAGCTAAGAAGGGCAGCGGTGAGGTTTGTCCTAGTGTTATGCTTTTATTTTAAAATTTTAAAATTTCAATACATGTCTCTTTTTTATCTGCACATTATCTGGTAGTTGTCACTGGATCATTTTGACTATCATTAATTCAGGACATGCATGTTTGCAACATTTGAAAACAAATTATCTGAAGTGGATAAATAATAGTTCTATCACACTTGTCAAAAACAAGTTTTTATCATACAATGGTGACACAATTAAACGCATTTACTACTTTGTTACAGTAGATAGTTTTATTAAGGTGTTGGAGACCCTTTTTCAGTATTATATTATTGGTGGATTTGGTAGAACCAATGGTTCCTTTAGTCCGTTACTTAAATTTTGCTATTTCCATCTCTAACATGACGGCCTTACCCAAGTTAGAATTAAGACGGTAATGGTGCTGCAAGGATTCAATGAACATGAGCTGAAGGGAAATTCACAATTTGGAGGAGCCAGGTTTCACTGTGTTTTCCATCCTTTTTACATTGGCCTACGGCATCCTATCAAATAGAGATGTTGTCAGATTTGAATATAAATGATTACCTCAATAATGATGATTGAAGTGCACGCATGGACTATCAAATGTTAAACAGTCCCATCTAAGCCACAAATCTTTTGGTTGTGCTTATGTAGCTATCAAAATGTGAAATCATCTCAATTTGACCATTTTGTGAATTTCTTCTGTTTTCTTTAAGCTCCTTCAAAGTCAAAGTGTTGTATTGACCATCTAAATTTGTCTGGTTCTTAATAATGGTAAAAGTAATTACCAGGAAATCAAAGGCACCGTGGAAGAATTTTCTTAAAAGAGAAAAGTGCAAAACAGCGACAAGGTTGATGAATTGCTTGAGCAAATAGAAAGAATTAAAGTGCATGCTTCTTTAAGTGGGTTCGAACCTTGCTGTAGACAAAAGCCTGGTATTTATGTGGGGAGTAGAGAGAGGTCCATTAATCACTGTGTTTCGGACTTGCGCCATTGGCCTTTAAGAATTTCTTGGTTACCAAAAGAAAATAAGCATGCTGCTTTGAAATGAAGCACACAACTTGTTGAAAATACAAAATAATATCAATAACAGATTGCTCTTGTTGGGATCACTTTTGCACCCGTCATTGTTTTGAAGCGCATTGCTTCACACATGAAGCGATGACTATCACATCACTTCATCACTTTAAGCGCCGGGTGGTGGCTTTAATTACACTGTTTACGTTTGCCTTTTGGGAACTGCCGCATTACTGTATCAACTCATCTGTACATTATTGTAGTATCTCTCTTGCTGTATTCACTACCACCGCAGAACTGTTCCCTTGGTTTTTCAACATTCATTCCGCCATTGTTCGCTGCTGCAACTGTACTAGGAAGGATTTAAATTCTGGGGAATGTATTCTCTTTAGCTGTACCTACTACCTTCAGATATTTCTCTCCTATTCCTCTCTGAGTCACTCACTAATTCTATTGCAGTTTACTTCTTTTTGTTGTCTCCAATACTGCTGGCTTTTCGAGAAACATAGAAAACTTTTATACCTCTTGACCTTCTTAAAGATAACTTAGCCATTTTTGAATGAATCCCTCTACAATCGCCATCTACTACTATACGATCGATTTAGTTTCAGGTCCAGAGTCCCTAATTTATCTCTGTTTTGATGGTCTGTAATTGCTTTGTTAACCCAATATTATGTTTGATGAGATGCTGGTTTTAATTGTTTCTGTTTCTTTACCCTGTGGAGCAATTCACAAGTCTCTATCTCTGTTGGATTGGAGGATATTTATTGAGTATGGCTGTGAGGATTTAGGGGGGGAGAACAGGAGGATGTATTCTTTTCTCATTATAACCCTGGTATATTTTTTTGTTACTTCATAAAGTCTACTGAGATTTTTGCAAACCAAGTCCAGTCTAGGAGGATAGAGGGCAGTCCATGTCCCTTCGAAAGCTGTGGTTGGCCCCAGATTTTTCAGTCATAAAAAAAAGTATATCAAGGTGTCCTTTTACTTTATAGATCGTGTAAACAGATCTATGTTAGCTTTATAATGGATATTCAATAAATGGCCACATTACTGACACCATCTCTTTAAGAGTTCAGTTGTGTATTTACAGATGCTTACCTGATCGAGCAAGAATTGAAGAAGTTTTTTTGTTAATTGGTCTCTGGTGTACTTCACTTACTGAGCAAATTCTGAAATGTGTATACTGAAGTGCGGTACAGGTATGCCCCTATTTTACGATAGCTTTTGGTGTATTTAGAAGGTTGAAGAGTAATCGACTGTTACACCTGAATAGAAAATGGTATCAACACAGATGAGAAGTCCACATAATATAGTTTGGCCCTTTATAAGTTATTTAGAAGGTCCTTCCATTAAGTTTATTCCTCTGGTTGGCTGCTTGGTTGCAGGCACTAATTGCTGATTTTGAAGTGTCAGAAGGGATTTATTCCCGGGCAAGAATTGAAGAATCTGATTCGGTGTGTCTATGGCAGGGCAAATGTCATGCTGCAGTATTCATGTGAAGAGGTATCTGATTGGTAGTTGAATGAGGCCTTTCTGTAGCCTTGAATACTGTGATATTTGTAGTGCTAATCAAGAGATATTGTTGCATGTTTGAATTTTGATGGAGCAGGCTACTACTCTTCTTAAGAAAAACTTGGAAAATGCAAAAATAGCTTAGAAGTTCTTGTAGCTGATCTACACTTTTTGATGGATCAAGTGACAATCACTCAGGTCCATTCTGCTTTAACTCTTATCTCGGACTATAACTTGGGCAGTGTTTCGCTGGCAATAAATTGTCCTTACATTCTATGCTAGTTTTTAATTACTTCTCACTTATGTTGCATATGCTAGGCAAGAAAATGATATTGCTTATGTCCAAAAGAAAAAATAATTTTAATTTGTGAATACCATTGATTGTGTCTAATGCTGAGTGACCAATTTTTTGAAGTACAACTTTTTAGTAGCTCGAGATCTCATTTATCAGATTCCATTAGGAAGACTCAATTTTTTCTGAAGAATTCACCATGATATACCTCTTCCATGCATGGTATCATGAAAAATGGTTACAAAATTTTGACTGCTACTTTGTAGTGGCAATAGGTCTGAAAAAGTATCTAAAAACATCAAATTTAGATATTTGTACCCTATCAAAATAAGGGACCATGGCATATATGTTTGGAACAGATTCCATCTTGAGAGAAGTTGAAAAGCACCATCTTGTTGCTGCTTTTGTTTATTTTCCACATCTGCATAATTCCAGCCACCAGGTTGTTGCCATCTTTTACATTGCTTATTATTTAAGCTGATGTTTCTTAGGTCACAGTGTTTCAGTATACAACTGGGACGTGCATCAACGTAAGTTTCGACAAGCCAGTCCAAGAATCATGAGATTAAGAGATGTGGTACACACTTTTTGCTGCAAAGAGTATGAGTCAGATCTTTGTTATTCATCGTTTTAGGCTTGCTTCTTTGGGACTCTCCTCTAGGCAGGATCCTGACTTATTATTTCAGACCATCAGTTGTTGAGCTTGTAGCAATTTTGTAAGAAAGCAAATATTTGTTGGTGAGTTCGTGCATTTGCTAGATCATTAGGATCAAAAGTATATGATACAATTGTTGCAAAGATTGTCAAATAGTGGTATCACTATGTTATATTGTCCCTTCATGGGGCTTGTCACTGGTTGCTGTACTCTAAAGAGATCAAGGAATAGCTCAAGTTTTCCTGACTTTATTATCTCAGTTAAATGTTCGCCATAGGTGATGTCTATTGGTGATGTCTATTTCAAGTTATAATTCATTTTCAGATTATCCATAGTTAAGCATGATGCTTCATGCATAACAGTCCTACCTAAGGATATATTCATTAAGTTTTCAATTCCATTGACCATTTGGACGAGTTTCAACCAATTTGACTGTAAACACCAAGAGTGTGGTGGATGAAGGTGTCTTTACCCTAAATCGGAGGTCTCGAGTTCAATCCTCTGGAATGGGGGTCCTCTTTGATTGGGAGTGCCTAAAACCCCGATAGCAGGCTTTCTACGGTGCGTAATTTAAGTTACTCGGCCTAAACAAAGGGACAATAGATTAGATAGTAAATTACCATTATATTTTCCCCTTCCAGCTCTGCAAGTATAATATAAGGATAAAGCTGTCCATTTCCCAGTCACGGAAGTTCTCCTCGAGCCTATGTGCCCCATGGCAAACAGAAGGAAAGAGGGGGAGAAAACTAGTATTTACATTCAAATTTCCAATGTACATATGAGGTACCTTGAGAAAAAGTTGTCGGTGACACATGCTTGATTCTAGCTATGTGTGGTTCTTTTTGGCTAGAAATGTCGTAAGTGCAGCTTTTATTGTTATAATTGGATTCTGAAACAAATATGTATTTCTATCATTGGTTGTTGCTGAATATTCTCTGGCACTCTGGTGTTTCAAATTGTCCAAAGTCATCTTCGCTTTAAAAAAAAAGGTGCATTGATGGATGGCATAATATGCAGAAGTATTGATAGTTTCTGATTATGCTCAGCATGTTTCATCTCTATGTAAATTAATGTTTTATTGCACCAAGGCTTATAAAGAGCTTAAACCGTATCTACTAATATAATCCTTATGCAGTAAGTAAAATAATAATCTATTGCAGTTGATTCTTATTTGAAGGCTAACAGACAAATTCTTTGACCTGTCATTGCCTCGTGTTTCTGTTTTTCCTTTTCCCCCCTAATCTATTATGATACTCACATAATAGCAGGCAGCACGTTGTGGGTTTGTGTTCACACACTCGGTCAAGAATATTTGCTTGACACAGATTTATTTTAAGTATGACTTCTCTGCATCATTAGAAACCTGTTTGGTGCCATTGGGGATTGGGTTGGCAATACAGCTGAAGTAACAGCATGTTTGACATTAGAACTCGACAAGGAGATTAATCAAAAGGTGGTTCTTGGCATTTGTGCCCACACATGGAGATGGACCTGTCTACCCGTCTTTTTAACTTGTACTGTTACATAAAACTCTTTTTTGACTTAGAAGTACTTGGAAGTTGGGACAGCGCAGGAAAGGATCTTTGTGGGGCTTCAAAGCTCCGTGTTGACAAATTGAATTGTACTCGGGGTTGTTCCCGGTTTAGTTTGGGCGGACTTTTAATTAAAATCAAAATTAAATTAATTTAGTTAATTTTTTAAATTATTAAAATTAAATTAAATCAAGCATAATATGAATTTATCGGTTTGGTTACATCGGTTCTGATTCAATTTTTGACAAACTTAATTGCATTTCTCTTTCTTTTTCCTTTTTCTGTAATCAAACAAAAATTACCTCGTCTTTCAATTTATAATTCTTTATTACCCTTTTATTGTGGTAATGATATTATTTTGGATTATGGAAAAAATGCCTTGACATCTATAAATTTTGCTAGGTGAATAGAGTTTATAATAAGTAAAAAAATACGTATAGGTAAAACTCACGGTTGTCTCTTTATATAAATGAATTTGGATTCATAATTTTCTTTTAAGAAATTGGCTTAAAACTTAAAGTTCATTACCATATTAGAGATTAACTAATTGTAAAAATATAACTTTCACGAACAATATATAACAATTAATATATTGTGAATAATATATCATTATAAATTTGTCTATATAATTTCTCGATTTGATTCGTATTTTTCTCGATTTGTTTTTCATATAATCATAACAAATCAAATATTATCAGGCTTTTAAAATATGAAGTCAAACCCAAATGTATATCAATTTGTACAGTTGATTTGGTTCAATTTTTAATTTGGATCGAGCTTTAACTAAACATGAACACACCCAATTGTACTACCACAAAACAACTTGTTTGTCATAAATCATAATATATGGTAATAAACTTTGTGGTTTCCCATGAGAGTGCAGATATATTCTTCTGTGATATTTAGATTTGGCTTTATGGCTAATTGAGTGAAAATCATAGAAAATTAAATTCAAGTTTTAGAAGAGTTGGAAAAATAATTTAAAGTTGCAGGAAATTAGGTTTATTTAAGATTTGATATTTATTTAATTTATATCTAGTTAGGATTTATAGTTTAATTCATATAGAAATAGATTTTTTTGTTTTGAGTTAAAGTGGATTTCATACTATTATAAATAGGGATGCTATTAGTTATTTTAATATGATGAGAAATGATGTGAGAAAGAGTGAAGATTGTAGAGAACATTCAAAGATTTATGAGTTCCCGAATTAAAATATTTTCCTTCAAATTGATATTATAGTTTCTGCGATATTGGTAGAGAATCGAATAGCTTCTGTTGCCGGTGGACGGCGCTAGTCAATATGTATCGTCCATCTGGCAAATGAGTATGCCGAAAAACGTCTGGCCAATGATTATGTTAGCAAAAGTGGAGTCAATAATGTATGCATGAATAACAATCATGCTGAGAAGGACTAACAAATATATTGCAGGTTTAAAGAGGTGTAAACAAATATGACAAAAGGGGAAAAATCTCTTCTCTTAATGTATCGAAAGCCCCAATGAATTGGGATTTCCCTAGGTCCAGGTTATTTCGGGGCAAACAGATCATTTATGATGAAAAGAATGAGCTTCAAGAGAATGATTCAGGAAGCTTCTCATAACAATGTACCAAAAAGAAGAATGTGAGAAGTTCATATTCTCCAGATTCGACTATAAACCAGGTAGTGAGGATGAAAAAAAAAAGCATACGCTACCTCGTTCGTGCTCCCATGGAGATAAGTAGATGACATAAAAAAATTAAAAGTTGATTCCAAGTGAATCAACAAAATTAGGTGGTAATAAAGTGCATCAACGAGAGTTGAAGAGAAGTGCTCCAACAATTGAAGGTTGAAAAGAAGCACTTCAACAATTGAATGTTGATGAGAAGTGCATCAACTATTGAAAGTTTGAGAGAAGTGCTCCGAAATAACTAACTGAATAAATAAATAAATGAAAGGGGGTTGGAGAGAATTGCTCAATAAGATCGAAAATTGGAGAAAAGTGCTCCAACACAATTTAAAAAAAAAACAAATAAAGGGAGTTGAAGAGAGAAGTGCTCGAACAAAATTGAAAATTGGAGAGAAGTGTTCCAACAATTGAACATTCAAGAGAAGTGCTTCAACAATTAACGATTGATGATAAGTGCATTAACAGTTGAAAGTTGGAGAAAAGTGCTCCAACACAAACAAGAAACTGGAAGATTAGAGAGAAATACTCCAATACAACAACAACAATAAAAATGCAGGAGTATACAACTTTGAATTACGGGAGAATATTGGAAGAGTAATTCAAAGTTGTAGGAAATCAAGTTTATTTAGGATTTAATATTTATTTATTCATATCTTGTTAGGATTTATAGTTTAATTCATATAGAAATAGATTTTTCTATTTTGAGTTAAAATAGGTTTCTGTAATTATAAATAGGAATATTGCTAGCTATTTTAACATGATGAGAAGTGGTGTGAGAAATAGTGAAAATTA
>JACEIK010005740.1:55919-104004 GCA_018107945.1 Datura stramonium
TAAGCCTAAAATTCAGCAATTTAGAGTTCAACATCACTACCTATGTGATCCGCTTAGAGTTAACCATTTGCTTGTCCAAATGCATGTTCCATGAAGTCTAGCATCTAACCGAGTGAAATGCTTTAACCCAATAATGACGGGTTTATTGTCTATTTCTATTTCCTAACGCGACTAACTTCCCTTAAGACGGTCGTCATCCATCCAACATAGGGAACAATCTCTACCTATGACTTCGGTTCAAAGGGACTATCCTCGGAAAAAGCACCGAAAACAAAAATCGAGAAACCCAAAAAAAAATAGAAATTAAGAATCAAAATAAAAAATAGAAAAATAAAAATAACATCTTCACAAACACAACAAAGCGCCCTGGGACAGAGCTTACTAGCTATTACAAACCAGTTTTTCATGTCACAGTCATTAAACCACACAAGTAAACACAAACATAGTACTACCAATCAGATTATACATGCCATATTAATTACCCACACAGATCAACAAACATAATATAACCTCCACCCCACACTTAATCTAAACACTGTCCTCAGTGTTAGCACAAATCAATTTAAGAAAAAAGTTAAGGTGGTAAAAACTCCCTGATCAATCAATTGGTTCAATTTCTTCATCTGGTGCCAATGCCTCGTCACCGAGGTCTGAGTCATCTCCTTCATCTTCATTCGACTCAATGTCTGAGTCATCACGGCGTCTCTCCTCATCGGTGGGTACATCACCGTCCACCGGCTCTACAAATGCCGGGCCAATCCTGCACATGGCTCGGGTATGCTCATTCATTGGGTAATCAATGTCCACCTGCCACAACTCATCCTCTATTGCGGGCCGTCCCCCTATACACAGCTGTAGCATCTGCAGTCCAAACATCCTAGCGGCATAACAATCATCACGAGCGTGTCGCTCTGCTAATGTGAGCACAGGGCCATATGTGGTGTCTGGTGCCTTAATCTTAGTCACGTCCAAAGCATGGCGGTCGAACCGCAGTTTGTAGTCTAGGGCCTATTCTTCAATGTCATGGCTTCTGAGATATGTAGTGAGTAGACCACCAAACCCATACCCGTGCCCCTGATGCAGTCTGGCCTTTTTCATGGCTGATATTATCACATCCCCAACATTAATCTCCATGCCTTTCATCAAAGCATATACCAGACAAACTCTATCGTGAGTGACATCAGTCATGTGCACCCCAGGAATGAGGCAAGTGCAAACAATCTTCAACCATATTCTAGCTTCCCTGTTCATCTGTGAATAGGGCAGTGTTTGGTGGTACCCTTTCTCCTTGTGACGCCTCCACCTGGCTGACAATCTTTGTCCACATAAGGTGTGTCGAATATCAGCATAGGGTGGTGTGATGTTCAACTGGCGGAGAGGATGTGGGTTTGTGTCAGGTGTCCCCAAGATGGCATTTAAATGATGAGCTTCCAAAGTAACCACCTGTCCCCGGATCTTGATGGTGTGGCTGCGTAGAGTAGGGTCCCAATTTGCGTAGAATTCCCTCACCATGTGTAAATTACACTCCTTGGGTGCATCAAAGATGAAGTCCATACCCAAGGCATGTATCCTGTGCAGTATCCGGGGGAATTCTTGTGCCAAATGGTCTCTCTGAATTTGCTCTTCAGGGAAGTACTTCGACTCCTTATGCTTGCCATACCACTTTTTACCTTCCCCCCCACCCATCTAGTGCCAACTATCTTCTCTAGCCCCTGGGAACAGGTGGGGCTGCTGGAACAGATGAGCCCACTCTCTATCTTTTTCTGCCCGTGCCAGAAGTTGAGACACCTTTGCCTTTATCTTGTCGCGCAGACATCGCTCCTGTTCAGCCAAAAGCATACATTCACATTGTTAGTAACAAACTGGCTAGCCAATACTAAGGCCGGGCTTCAGTTGGTCACCCCACACTCGGTTGCTAGTGTGGTTTCACGAGTCATAGTCAGTTGGGTACTCAGACTTCCCCTTCTTTACACTTCCATGACTTGCTACTCCAAAATTGGTTCTAATCACTACTTTTACAAGATAAAGCAAACGCAATATTCTACAACATCCACCAATAAGGCGCATTACATCAGTAACATTCGATGGAGCAATTTTTTTGTACTACTCAGACTTCGTACAATTAAATTCTCATGTTCATTAGTCTAGCAATTTCATGAAGTTAATATTGCTTGACTCAGCCTTAAAGCAGTTGAGAACTTACACTAATGAACACTAGCCTTTTGGATTTTACATGCCCCCATTTACAAAGACCATCATTTCAAACACCTCATATGCAATTTCTATTGCCCATTCTCAGAATACACGAATTAATGGCCCATTTTCTGATTTTTCCATCTTTTTCCTCTTCTATCACTCATCAGGCAGCCCCAACATTTAGATATGCAATTTCTATTGCCCATTCTAATACACGTAATTATGTGCCCATTTTCTGATTCTTTCCATCTTTTCCTCTTCTATCACCACTGTGCAGCCCTAACATTTAGATAACTTATGAAGTGAAAATAATCATGCAATTATTGAGCTTGCTAGATCAATGATTATCCTAATTGCATTATTTACCCATAAAACTTGATTAAACAAGTTCTCATGACTTAGGGCGGAAATTTGGCTTCCCATGGTTCATGCTAAGAAATTGTATAAAATGGAAGAAGAAACCTCTCAAACATACCTGTTACTCTTAGTTGTGAAGAAGAGAGGGAAGAGTTGCTGATGCTCAGGTGTGGTATGGTAAAGGGAAGGGGGAATGTTTTACTGTGGGAGGTTTGAGAAAAATGAGGGCATTTGGTGCAGTTTTGGGTTTAAAAGGGAGGGTTTCCGGGCCCGGTCGACCTGGTTTTTTAAATGAACCCGTCGCCTTTATAAAACGTCAACGTGGCATAGAGGCCATCGCGGAGCCTGTGGCCCGTGCCACGTGTCCCATCGCGGAGGCTTACTGGAATTTGAACATACCTGCATTTAACCTCAACGTGGGCACGGAGGCTACTGGAGCTGCCCGTGCCATGGAGCCTGCTCAGGTCCTTATCCCCTGGCTTTTCAAAACTTACCTTAGCTCACTCTTCAGCAAACTTGTTGAACTCCGCAATTTCCTGGAAATCATCCAAAAACACCAATTAATCAGAAAATAGTGGGTTGCCTCCCACCTAGCACTGTGAGTTTTAGTCATGGCATGTAATTTTCCAATAATTTCTAACCATTACATTGCATTCACGGGTTGCCTCCCGTGCGCCTGATTTATCATCGCGGCACGACGCCTCATATTCATTCGTCCGCTAAGGTGATAGACGTCTTCTCTCATTCACGCCCTCACCCTAGTAGTGCTCACACTCATTCATTTACTAAGAAATGTGGCACTTTTATCTTCTTGCCACAATTCGAAAGCCCTGCATGGGTCATCCTTACCACCTCAAATGGTCTAGACCACTTAGATCTCATCTTTTCTGGAATAACTTCAACCTGAGTTGAATAGAAACACCATCTGGCCAGGCTCAAAAATATTCGATGAACTATATGCTTGTCATGCCACCTCTTTGTTTTTTCCTCGCATACTTGAGAAGAATTCTCAGTGTGTGCCATCGAAACTCATCCAACTCACAATTGCAGCAACTACCATTTTTTTCCAGCTTACTCGATCCATGTTCAACTTCCGCACAGCCCAATAGGCCTCGATGTTCAAGCTCTACCCCAGATGACACGCCTTCCCAAAGAATTAGCCGATACGGTGAAGTCCCAATTGGAATCTTATACGCAGTTCTATAGCCCACAAAGCATCATCTAATTTGCTTTCCCAATCCTTGGTGTTGAGCATTCATACCACCTACTTGACTTTTATTTGACACTTCTACTCCGCCTGCTAGTTTGGGGGATGATATGTCAGAGCCACCTTATGACGCACCCCATATTTAGCCAACAAATTTAGGAACCAGGCATTAACAAAGTGTGAACTTCATCACTGATAAATTGCTCGTGGAGTTCCAAATCTAGTAAAAATATTTTTTCACAAATTTAGCCACCACCTTAGTATCATTTGTGGGGCAAGATGTTGCCTCAACCCATTTAGACACGCAGAATATACGGCTACCAGAATATATTGATTACCAACGATGGTGAAAAATACAATCTAATCCCCACACATCAAATACCTCCACTTCCAAGATGTTATGCAATGGCATCTCATGTTTCCTGTTGATTGTCCCTACTGAATTCCAAAGCCTTGTGGCCAACTACTGGTTTTTCATGTCAGCTGTTAATTTTATTTGGTCAGCCTGCATCTGAGCTTGGTTAGCGATAATGGTCTTCAGCATGTCCTCGATGTTGCTAGACTGAGGAGGTGCATTATTCCCTCTGAATTGAGGTTGGAAATTCTGATGAGCCCTTGGTCTCCCGTGTGCCCGATTTGAACTTTGCCCTCGTTGGCTGGCATTACCAGAAAAATCTGACATTCCTCCACGGCTGTAATTGTTCTCGTACTGCTGGCTGTTGCCCTTGTGCATTGCCCACAAAATAAACTGAATCTGGATTAGTACCACATACATCAGCTGAGTGCTCACTGCTACCACAAACTTCACACCTTACTTGCTTGACCGCATTGACCGGAGCTTGCGATCGCCCCAAGCTCATGCTACTAAGATGATGTGTTGATCTGATTCTGCAATGCGGCTATCTGTGTAGCAATAGCTGTGAGTCCATCTCTACCAAGACTCCCGCTTTCTTCACCACACCTCGGCTGTAAAGGCCAGCATTCCATTCTGGATTACCTTGTGAAATACGGTTCACAATGTATATAGCTCTTCACATGTCTTTTCTAAAGTTTGTCCCCCAGCTGCAGAATCTAACAGAATTTTTGGTGTGGTGCTCCAAGCCTTCTATAAAAGTATGCACCAACACATCATTTGACTGATGATGGTGGGGACAATCTCTCAACATAGACTTGAACTCTCTCCTGTGCCGATAGACAAGTTCTCACCATCTTTCCACTTGAAACTTAGAATCAATTTGGTTTCTCCAAGGTCTTCCTGGAGGAAAGAACCTAATTAAGAACTTCTTGCCAGATCATCCTGCGGTAATAGAATTAGGCGGTTCAGCTTCTAACCACCTCTTATCTTCCCCAACAATGAAAATGGAAACAATGTAAGCCACACATAATCCGATGATACTCCAAAGGTATGTATTGTGTCACGATCTCCAAAAAATTTTGTAGATACTGCTGTGGGTCTTCATGAGGAAGACCAGAATACACTCAAGGCTGGTGCAATAACTGCAACATGTTCTGTTTCAGCTCAAATCTACCTCCTGGGTCTCCACCCATGGATGCTGATGTCACATTATTTGTGTGTAGGATTGCCACCTCACATCTGGTCTGACACGCCATCACTCAGGCACTAACTCTGCCCGTCCACCTGGTGGATGCTGTTGTTGTTCCAGAATTTCCCTCTGCAACAACTGTCCTTTCTAGAGCTTCCCTCTTTTGTAAATGAAATTATCTCTCCGGCTCCAAAAATGGGTCCACCAATTCCTTATTTCTTGATGTTGTTCAGAAAAGACTTAGTACCTGCAGAGTAATCCGCTAAGATCAAGTTGTCAATACTTGCATAAATCAAACACATAAAAATTTAATCCACCAATTATACCAGTCCCCGGCAACGACGCCAAAACTTGTTCACTCCCCAATGCACGCAAGTGCACGCGGTCGTACAAGTAATATAGTGCGGCTTTTTCAAGCCAGGTATCGAACCCACAAGGATCAGCTTGGCAGTAATTTTTACTAGTAGTCACAACTTTTATACAAGTATATGGATAACACACCGAATGAGAATTTGTTAAAGAGTAATATTTAATGTAACACTAATTAAAATTAGAAAATTAATTTTGAGTTTTTAAAAATAGTTTAATTAACAATTCATCTATGATACCTTTTCAGTATATAATGTATATTATATTTCGGCTAACCTTCTCTTAGGTTGATGGTCGGGGATGAGCAACCTATGGCCTTGGTCTTTCGAACTCTAGCCAATTATCGATTATGAGCCTTACACAATACATTTTATGATGCAATAACTCATCTTCTAGCGAATCACAATAGTTTTCCTTAGATAACTGAATATGAGATTATACAGGTAAATTTCTATCCTGCATGCGAATCGTACCTTTAATTCACAAATACGTATAAGAATAATTCCAAGTCTACTCCTAATAATTTTCCTCTCAGAATCAAAAATTAGATTCTAATTTACATTAATGATGGCCAAATAATGCTATAAAAAGCAAGAATAATAAACAACTTTTCTTAAAAGAAGAGAATTAAGTTGAATTATTAAAATACACAATCATGCAAGTAGCCTCAACCTTAGAGTGAGGTAATTTAGCCATCACTTCGTTGATTAAACATCTTCAAACAAGTAATCATACGCACAATTGAATTTGAAGAAAGAGAAGAGAAATAACCCCAAATTTTCTTCAGCTCAACTGCCTGCCTCCTGCGTTCATGCAAACAATGTCCGATTCCAAAATAAAAGCCTAAGTATTCTATTTATACAAGTGAAAATTTCCCAGAAATAAACTGGGCAACGTGGCACGGAGGCCATCGCAGCAGCTTCAGGCCCTTCCGTGTTTTGAGCCATCGCGCTCCTTCACTATTTTGCGCCTTCCAATTTTATAATTTTCTTCCTCCATCCATGCAAGGCACATTGTTCAACGCGGATCATCCTTGCTGCGTGACACGGTGGGAAACTTTCAACTCTCTCTTTACGCCTCAAATATTAACCTATTTCCCTTAGAGTTTAACTTTGCTCCTTGAGCTGACATCTCCGTCCTCTCCACCTGTAAATAGTCACCACATAATTATTAATCTAAAAAAAGAAAACAACCTTAATTAACTCAAACATGCGTGAATACATCAATATTCTCCCTATCCAGACTCACAACGGGTTGAAAATATGGAGTTTGGTCGTATAAATACGCCCAATATCAATGTGGTCTTAGGTGAAGGAATACAAGTAGATCCTCACAAGATAGCAATGGTGAAAGATTGGCCTGACCTACCTTCTCCGACGGAAATCAGGAGTTTTCTACGCCTAGCTGGTTATTACCAACGGTTTGTGGAAGGTTTTTCCTCTATAGCATCCCCTATGACTAAGTTAACTCAGAAGTGGAAAGTGAACAGTGGTTGGATGCATGAGAAGGTTTAAGACTTGAAGATTCGACTCACCACCGCTCCAGTTTTGACCTTGCCAAAAGGTGGGGTTGGTTGTCTGGTCAGATGCTTCCTGCTGGTCTCAGTTGCTTTTATGCAGCGTGTGATAGCTTATGCCTCCAGATTGCTCAAAATTTATGAGAATAACTATCCAACTCACAACTTGGAGTTGGAATGTGCTTTGCACTAAAATATGGAGACGTGCATTTATATGGAGCCTATGTGGATGTGTTCATGAGATCATAAGAGCCTTCAGTATGTGTTGAGTCAGAAGGACCTAAATCTTGCGTCAAAGAAGGGGTTGAGATACTAAAGGACTATGATATGAGCGTGCTATAGTATCACCGGCAAAGCCAATGTGGTGGGATGACGCCTCAAGGTACCATCTATGGGCAGTGTGGCTCTGCATTGAGGAAGGCAAAAGAGTTAGTGAAGGATGTTCATAGATGGTCTCAGTTAGGGGTGCAGTTGGTGGACTCAGCCGAAGGTGGTGCAATGCAAAGTGGGTCAGATTCATCCTTGGTAGTTGAAGTTAAGGTCTAGATACAGATGAAGATCCCATTCGCTAAACTTAAAGAAGCGGTTCTCAAGAAGGAGGGAGGCTTTCTCCAAAGGGGGAGATGACGTGCTCCGTTACCAGGGTAGATTGTGTGTACCGGATGTCGGTGAGTTAAGACAATAGATATTGTCTGAAGCACACAGCTCGAGATACTCTATTCAACCTGCTACTAAAATGTAACAAGGACCAAGGGATATTTACTAGTGGAACGGACATGAAAGGGAGAGCATTGCTGGAATTTGTAGCCAAGTGCCTGAATTGCCAACAAGTTAAAAGGTGGACACCAGAGACCAGGAGGCGACTTAGACATCAGCATACGCAGACGTGGAAGGGAAGAAGAACATGGACTTCATTACGGTCTACCCTGACTCGCCGGCGCATGACTCAATCTGCGTAGTAGACTGAATGACTAAGCTAACTCACTTTCTCCCAGTCAAAACCACAGACTCAGCTTGAGGACTATGCCAGACTTACGTTTGATAGTTAGTCAGGATCATGGGGTTCCATTAGCCATCATCAGACAGAGGAACTCAGTTCACCTCACACTGAGGTCTTTTCAGAAGGGACTTGGCACTGGTCAAGCTCAGCACAACTTTTCACCCACAGACAGATAGGCAAGCTGAGTGGACTATTCATGCCCTTAAATATATGAGATGATACTTTATGTAAATTTGTTTATAATACTCTAATTTTATATAGTTATCTTAGAAGCAAAAGTTGAAAACCACAAATGAGGGAAAATTTCACAGGATGGGCCATGAACAACTCGTGCCAACACCCACGAGTCACTAGCACAGTGCCACGTTTGAGGCGGTTATATGGTATAATGATAAGGTGACGCCCACACAGCAGGTAACGAGCTACTCCTTTCAAACAGCAAACATGGATTTCAGCAGGTGCGATACAATGGGTTCATCAATGATCATTATGAGATGTAACGACCCACGTCACTGGTCGTTGTTTGGATGTCTAGGGATTCCCAACATATGACGGATCAAGACCACGACTCGTTGGAAGGAACCATGAGTCGGGTGAGCCCGTGGTGGCAGGTTTATTTTTGTGATGAGAAAACAACAAATGATGTAACAGATTGTTGTTTCAGAGGACGAGTCGTCCTGTCCGTCCGTTGGTTGATTCCGAAGTAAGTCTTCAGCATACGACGGGGTCATGAAGGGTCATCGTTTGTTCCAACAACCTATTAGAGCTGTTCGTTGGTTCCATTCGGCTAGATTTTAGGGCAGGTTCATTAAGGGTAATTCTGACTTTTTCAAGATAGCAGGCCCTAAACTACGTCATTTTGGCTTGGGAAAGCTAGAGTTTTAATAAAATGACCTATTCTAAACTCTCATTCATGCATGCAAGGATATTGAAAGGTGATCTTAAGGAGATTTTTATTCTTCTTCAATTCTTCTAATTTCATTCTTGGCTTCTAAGGAGAGTTAGGAATTTGATAACTAAGGTATGTAAGGCATCAATGGATGAATTCTTCTATACCCATGCTCCTACTCTATAGATTTTACTTAAAATTTATCAAAAACTCATGGGGTGTTGTATTTGACGATATAAAATCTAATGATTTAATTTTGGGTTTTGTAGTTTTGAAATCTTATAACAATCTACAATTTTTTGATCATCTTTGATATTTAAATTGATTATAATATTATTGATTTTTATTTCTAAACAATTAAGCTGAATTATACATGCCCCATGATGAATCGATTGTTGATCCATTTTCCCATTGATGTTCTTTACAAGCCCAACATGAATTATGTTTTGAATTATGAATTTATTATGCTTTATGATTTTGCGTAATTCAAGCTATATGCATAATCTACCAGTATGTATGAATCATATGAATCATGAATTATGTTTTTGGCCGTCTACAGGCCTCATGTATGCAGCTAGATCCATATGATCAAGCATGTTTACGTTTATCATGATTTAACTAGCCTAAGAACTCATTTATATATTATTATGAGCACTATATATGTTTTGGGAGTAGCATCAAGCACCGAGTAGGTTCGGGGCTTGGGTGGGCAGTTTCCCGATCTCAAGAACTACGTGCCACTGTAGGTATGTTGGGACTCTTTCAAGTAGTATCTGCCCAAATGGAATTTCATGGTGATACACTTTTATGATTCTACCTTGGCAAGGTTTGGATACCCTCCCGACTAGGGTTACAAGTCGGGCTTCATGTGAGACTCATGGGGGTATGTCAAGTTAAGAGAATCTCCTACTGTTCCTCATGATTTAGGCATGTTATGAATGTGTATGTTGGCTCAAGTCATGTTAAGTAAATCTCTTCTATTATGATATGATTATGTTTATGTCACGAAATGTTTTAAAAACCTTGAGCTGTATGATATGTTATTATGATTTACGATACGCGCATGATGTCCTACTCTTATGATCATTTATGGATTTTTTATATGTTTTAATGTCCATTTTATTTACCTTTACATAACAGTACATTCCACGTACTGGACTGCATAGTTTCTATGAAGCATCATTCATGATACAGGTCATAGTTCTCAGGCCTCATCCTCACCCGTAGATAGTTTCAAATTTGATCTCAGCTCTTGTTGAGTCCTCATGTTTTGAGGGATGTATGTTCATACTCTATGTTGTTCTTTCAGTTTATGGATGTTGGATTAGTTGGGGAGTTGTTCCATCAATCCTTCCTTCATGTTTAGAGGCTATCAAACTGCAGCTGTATTCAGCCATATTGTATGAGTCTTGTACCGATTTTCCCCTTTGGCTATGTTATGATTACGTTTTTATATGTTAAGTCTTCCACTCATGTGATTGATGTATGCTCATGCTACGGGCTGACATGGAGTCTCTCGGGGATCATTGTCCCGTGTTTGTGATCCCGGTGTATGTTTAAGCAGTAACAAACTTGGTATCAGAGCCATAGGTTTTGAAGTTTCTAGGGAGTCTGAAACCGTGTTAAGTAGAGCATTTTCTTTATGTGAAATGCGCTACACGACGACGAAGAGGTTACTAGGACGTTTAGGAAATGTTCCCTTCTTCATGATCTATGCCAAAGACAACGTCCCTACTCTTCTAATTGTGATACTCGCGTTTTGTAGAATTACGCTTCCACGTCGAGTAAACGCCAGGAGAAATGGAAATGGAATGATCATGAGGGTGCCCATATGATGGAGACCAGCCAGCTCCACCTGGCTCATGAGGAGTACGTATTGGTTTTCAGCTGCCCACACTGAGTTTAAGATAGCGATTCAAATGCTGGCACAGGCCATGACTGCGCAGGTCCAGAATCAGATAATGGTGCATTTCCCTTAGAAATTGGAATGCAATGGCAACTAGGGTGAGGGATTGAGGATGAGCCCTTCGGAGTTCACGAGGTCAAAGATGGACGAGGATCCGCTGCTCATTGAGAAGATTCTGAAGACCACCCAGGTTATGGGGTGAACAATGGGGAGGCAAGGACTTGACCTCCTATCAGCTAAAGGGGGAAGTACATATGGTTAAGCAATGGAGAGATGCCGGGTATGGGCGGTGCAGCCCCAATAGGTTGGGATGAGTTTCATACTACATTCATGGATCGGTTCTTCCCTCGGGAGATGAGGGCGCTCAAGGCGGTCGAGTTTGTTAATCTAAAGCTGGGTAATATATCTGTCCAAGAGTATGCGTTGGAGTTCATCCGTTATCTAAATATGCCTGAGCTGTGGTGGATCAACGGATCCTGGTGATCCATTTTGTGCATGGAGAAGATTACTTGACAATATGATTTCCTGGATCGCCATGCTTCACCGGGACATTGATTTTCCTGCATTGTATTGTATGTGCGGAAGATGGAGCCAGTCTACAGGAGGCAGAGAGAGGCCAAGAGGCTGTGGACTATAGCTATGGGTTTCTCAGGCCAGGTCAGGGTGGACCACATCACCACTCAAAGACAAGTCCATTGCTCTAGCTCCATCATCGGCCAACATGCCATCCAGGTTCAGGGAATACCAGAGGAGCAGGGCTACCGGATCGAGGGATTACGGTAGCATGGTGCGGAGCGCACTTTTCCAGTTTGTCCAAAGTGCAGCAATAATCATCATCCCAGGAGGTGCCTGGTCGGCGCAGATGTTGTCGTGTAGAAAACCAAGAAGATCAAGATTGCCCGCAGCCCAATTTTTTCCACTCCGAAGAAGACGGTTCCCTCAAATAGGGAGCCAGGTTTTAGCAGGTGGTCAGCACCAAATAGGTTTTATGCCCTAGTGCTTGCGCTACAGGAGGCTTCACCAGACATGGTCACGGGTATGTTGCAAGTCCTCCATATTGATGCTTATGCTTTGTTAGATCCAAGAGAGACTTTGTCTTTTATGGAACCCTTTATATTGCAAGTAATTTGTAGAGTTATCCCTGGTTCTGTAAGAACCATTCTCCGTATCTACTACAGTCGGTGAATCAGTTGTAGCTAAGCGGGTATATAGAGGTTGCCCCAGTATTACAGTGTTGCATGTGTGGTTACCTCCGCAGACCTAGTTGGAGTTGTTCATGACAAGACTTTGATATCATCTTGGGTATGGATGGTCGTTTGCATGTTATGCTTCGATTAATTATAGGACCCAGGGTGGGAATTTCAATTTGGTGAGTCAGTTTTTGGTGTAGAAGGGTAATTCCGTTGTACTAGCCAGTCGGTTTATTTCATATCTTAAGGTTAGGAAAATTATATCTAAGGGTTGCACAACACCTAGTTAGGTTAAGGATGTAGAACAGACCCCGACTATTCAAGCCGGGCCCATTCACATGAGTATGAAGAGGTCTTTTCTGATGATTTGCCAGGTGTCCCTTCCGAGGTGACTGATTTGGTATAGATCTTTCTCTCCTTACACTTGCAGCCTATATCTATTCTGCCTTACAGGATGGCTCCTTCCAAGCCAAGCCAAAAGAGTTAAAAGAACAGTTGAAGGACTTGGCTGATTAAGGGTTTCATTAGACCGGCAAGTTCCATGGGGTGCATCGTTCTCTTTGTTCAAAAGAAGGTTGATCACTTTGATGGTGTATTGATTATCATGCTCAATAAGGTTACTGTCAAGAACAGGTACCCTTTTGCCAATAATTGATGATTTATTTGACCAGCTCTAGGGTTACAGTGTTTCTAAGATAAATCTGTGTCTAGGTATCACCAACTCGTAGTTTGGGAGAGTGATATCCCAAAGACAACCTGAACCCGACATGGCCATGATGAGTTTCGTAGTTATGTCATTTGTACTAACCAATGCTCCTGCAACTTTTTATGGACTTGATGAACAGGGTGTCTGCCATATCTGGACATGTTCGTGATCGTGGTTCACTGATGACATCCTTATATACTGGAGGAGGAGCATGCCGCTCATTTGAGGATATGCTGCGACTCTCAAGGACTGTCCGTTGTATTCAAAGTTTAGAAAGTGTGAATTTTAGCTAGACTCGTGGAATTTCTGGCCAGGGTATCAAGTGAGGGCATAAAGGTAGACGCCGTAAAATCGAAGGGTTGGAAGAATTGGCCCAGACTGCAGATCCTTGTGTCTGAGTTTTTGCCAGCAGGCTACATCAAGACGAGTTAAGGGCTTTAGCAATTGAATCCCCATTGACCAAAGTTCACTTAGAAAAGATAAAGTCTGCAATGGTCGAGGCTTGTGAGGAAAGCTTCCGTGAATTAGAAGATCCGACTCACTTCAACACCGTGTTGACTTTACCTGAGGGTACGAATGTATTTATTGTATATTGTGATGCTTTGAGGTTTGACTGGGATGTGTGTTGATGCAAGATGGGAAAGTAATACATATGCCTCTCTACACCCAGTTCACGAAAAAATTACCCCACCCATGATCTCGAGTTGGCCACGGTGGTGTTTGCATTGAAGATATGGCGGCATTACTTTATGGGGTCTATGTGACGTGTTCACGGATCACAAGAACTTGCAATATGTGTCTACGCATAAGGATCTCAATCTTCTACAAAGGAGGTGCTTGGATTTATTAAAGAACTACGACATGAGTGTCCTTTACTACCCGGGCAAGGCTAATGTAGTGAAAAAGATGCACTTAGTAGGCTCTCTATGGAGAGTGTGTCCCCGTGGATGAGGGAAAGAAGGAGTTGCTGAGAGGCTGTCCATCGACTTGGTAAGGCTGGGAGTTAGATTAATCGACTGACCGATGGCAACGTTATTGTGCATAATGGGTCAGAATCGTCCTTGGTTGTTGATGTCAAATCTAAAGCAAGATGAGGATCTTGATTTTGAGGAAGCTGAAGGAAGCGGTCCGAAGTCAAAAGGCAGGTTTTCTCCCAAGGGGAGATAGTGTGCCACGGCTACCAAGGTCGCCTATGTCCCAGACGTTGATGATTTGAGAGGAGTTCGGATATTGCATGAGGCACATGGTAACAAATATTCTATCCATCCGGAATCCACGAAGATATATTGGGACTTGCGAAATCTATTGGTGGGATGTGGTATGAAGAAGGATATTGCAGAGCTCAGACAAATGTCCAAACTCTAAGTGAAAGTCGACATCAAAGGCCGGGAAGCATACTTCAGGATATCAAACATTCCCACATGGAAGTGGGAAGAGATTAACATGGACTTCATTATAGGCCTACCTCGTACTTGACGACACTATGATTCCATTTTAGTGGTGTAGAGTGTTAACCAAGGCTGCACACTACCTACCGGTCAAGACAACGGATTCAGCGGATGATTATGCCAAACGATATCGGAGTTGGTTCACTTCATGGAGGCCCTTGTCTATTATTTCCAGACTGAGGTACTCAGTTTACCTCCGAGTTTTGGTGGTCTTTTCAGAAGGGACTTGGACTCGTCAAGCTCAAGATGTCCCTTTCATCCGGCAGACCTGATGGGCTGTCAAGGAACAATCCCACTTTGAGGACATGTTGAGGGAATGTGTTATGTATTTTAGCGTAATTTGATGAGCAATTGCCCCTAATCGAGTTTACTTATAATAAAAACTATCACTCTAATATCCAAATGGCATCTGCCTGAGGCTCTTATGGGTGAAGGTGTAGATCGCCCATTGATGGTTTGGAGGATGGTGAGGCACCATGATAGGGACTCCGATCTGGTCACAGAGGCCATGGTAAAGGTCCAGTTGATATGGATCGTTTAAAATCGTGCATGATGTCCTACTCTATGATCATTTATGGATTTCTTATATGTTTTAAATGTCCCGTTTACTTACCTACATACTTATACATTCCAAGTATCGACCTGCATATTTTCTATGTTGTATCATTTCATGATACAGTCCTAGTTCTCGTGCTCATCCTTTCACCCGTAGATAGTTTCAAATTTGCTCTCAGCGCTCTTGTTGAGTCCTCATGTTTCGAGGGCTGTATGTTCATACTCTTGTTGTTTTTTCAATTTTGGGATGTTGGATTAGTTGGGGAGTTGTTCCATCAATCCTTCCTTCATGTTTAGAGGCTTATCAGACTGCGTTGTGATTCAACCGTATTGTATGGAGTCTTACCACTTTTCCCCTTTGGCTATGTTATGATTATTACGTTCTTATATGCTAAGTCTTCCGCTCATGTGATTGGATTAGATGTATGGTCATGCCATGGGTCGACATGGAGTCTCTCGGGGCTCCTTGTCTCGTGTTTGTGATCCGGGTGTGGGTTGGGATCGTCAAAAACTTGGTATCAGAGCCATCGGTTTTGAAGTGTCCTAGTAAGTATGAAAGCCGTGTTAAGTAGAGTCTTTTCAGGTGTGAAGCATGTCACACTTATGATGAAGAGGCTACGAGACGTTTAGAAATGTTTCATTTTCTTTCATGATCTATATGTCGTATGATAAACGTTCTTACTCTTCTAATTCGTGCTACTCACGTTTGAAAAATCATGCCCCCACGTTGAGTAAAACGCCAGGAGAATGGAAATGAAAATGATCATGAGGGTGCCTATGATGGTGAGCATCAGCCACCTCCACCAGCTCATGAGGAGCACGAGATCGGAGCCATCTGCCCACACCAAGTTTAGGGTAGCGATTCAGATGCTGGCACAGGCCATGATTGTCCAGGTCGAGAATCAGACAGTGGCGCATTTCCCTTAGAATAGGAATGCAATGACAACTAGGGTGAGGGATTTCTTGACGATGAGCCTCCAGAGTTCACGGTCAAAGGTGGACGAGATCCACATGGTTTCATTAAGAAAGATTCTAAAACCACCCAGGTTATGGGGGTGAACAATGGGGAGGCAAGAATTGACCTCCTATCAGTTAAAGGGGTATCAAGAAGGTATGGTTTAAGCAATGAGAGATGCTAGATGGCGGGTGCAAGCCCGGGAGCAGGCTGGGATGAGTTTCACACTGCATTGATGGATAGGTTCTTCCTCGGGAGATGAGCGAGCCCAAGGCAGTCGAGTTTGTTAATGTGAAGCAGGGGTGATGTTTGTCTATGGACTATGTGTTGGAGTTCAAATTTCGTTATCTAAATATGCTCTGGAGTTGGTGGTGGATCAAAGGGCTCGGGTGAGCCGTTTTGCATGAGAAGCAGATTACTTGGACAAGGATTGTCGGATCGTCATGCTTCTACCAGGATATTTAGTTTCCATATTATATTGCATGCGTAGTAGATGGAGTCAGCTCCACAGAGGCAGAGAGAGGCCAAGAGCTAGGACTGATAAATATGGTTTCAGCTGTCAGGGGTGGACCATGTCAGCAGACTCAGCATAGGTCCATTTCTCCAACTCCATCATCGGCCAGCACACGAACTATGTTAAAGGTAGACCATAGGTTGTGGCCACTGTACTCGAGGATCATGGTATGGTGGTAGAATGCAGGTGGAGCAATTTTCCAATTTGTGTGAAGTGGGGCAAGAATCATCCTCGGAGGTGCCGGGTCAGTGCGGATGCTGAAGCCGGTGTGGCAAAACCTAAAACAGGATCAAAGATTTCCTTACAGCTGCTCCTGCTGCTCCAGCAGCATGACCCTCAATGCGGCCCTCCACTAGTTCACAATAGGTGGTCAGCACTAAAACATGTTTTATGCCCCTACCCCACCAGGAGCAGGAGGCCTACAATGTGATCATGGGTATGTTACGAGTGTTTCACATTGATACTTATGCTTTGTTAGATCCACGTGTGACTTTTGTCTTTTGTGACCCTTATATTGCTAGTAGTTTTAGAGTTAGCCTGAAATTTTATCGAACCGTTCTCCGTCGAAGTTGTAGCTAGGTGGATATATAGAGGTTGCCCCATTACAGTGTTGCATAAGGTTACCTCCACAGACCTAGTAGAGTTGGTCATGACGGACTTTGATATCATCTTGGGTATGAATTGCTGTTTGCATGTTATGCTTCGATGAATTATAGGACCAGGCGGGAATTTGATTTCCGGGTGATTCAGTTTTAGAATGAAAGGGTAATACCGCCATACCAGCCGGTCAGTTTATTTCATATCTAAGGCTAGTAAAATGATCTCTATGTCATACCACTCAGTTAGGTTTAAGGATGTAGAGTCCGAGACCCAAACTATTCAGTCAGTTCCAGTAGTACGTGAGTATTCAAAGGTCTTTCCTAATGATTTTCCAAGTGTCCCTCCCGAGCATGAGATTGATTTCTGGTATTGACTTTCTTCCTGACATGCAACTTATATCTATTCTCGCTCTTACAAGATGGCTCCACCTGCGCCAAAATATTAAAATAACAAAATTTGAAGGACTTGTTGGTTAAGGGTTTCATTAGACCAAGAAATTTCCATGGGTAACCTGTTCTCTTTGTTCAAAGAAGGATGGATCCCTTCCGATGTGTATTGATTATCGACAGTTGAATAAGGTCACTGTCCAGAACAAGTACCCCTTGCCCAAAAGTGATGATTTTTGACCACCACGGTGCCAGGTGTTTCTCAAAGATAGAACTCGTGTCCAGATATCACCAGCCCAGTTCGGGAGAGTTATATCCCAAAGACAGCCTTTAGAATCCCTGGCATTATGAGTATGTAGTTTTGTCATTTGGACTAACCAATGCCTCGCAAGCTATGGACTCCGATGAATAGGGTGTTTAAGCGATATCTAGACATGTTCGTGATCGTGTTCATCAATGACATCCTTATATACTCCTGAGCGAGGAGGGAGCATGCTGCTCATTTGAGGATAGTGCTGTAGACTTTCAAGGATCATCGCTGTATTCAAAGTTTAGCAAGTGTGAAGTTAGGCTAGACTCGTGGCATTTTTGGGCCACATGATATCAAGTGAGGGCATAAAGGTAGATTCTTAGATAATCGAAGCAGTGAAGAATTGGCCTGCATCGGTGAATCCTTCAGAAATTTTGGAGTTTCTGGGCCTAGCAGGATACTACCGGCGATTTGTTGAGGGCTTTTCAGCAATTGCATCCCCATTGACATGGTTGACTCAGAAAAAGATAAAGTTCCAATGGTCGGAGGCTTGTGAGGAAAGCTTCAGAATTGAAGACTCCGACTCACTTCAACACCAAAGGTTGGTTCTACCAGTGTGATGGCTTTGCTATTGTGATGCTTCAAGAGTCGTACTGGGATGTGTAAGGATGCAAATATGTAGAAAGTAATAGCATATGCCTTATCACTGAAAGTTCATTTAAAAGAATTACCCAAATCTCATGATCCCCGAGTTGGTCATGCGCGGTGGTGTTTGCATTGAAGATATGATGGCATCACTTGTATGGGGTCCATGTGGATGTGCTCACGAATCACAAGAGCTATGAATATGTGTTCATTGTATGATCTTAATCTTCGGCAAAAGAGGTGTGGTTGGAGTTATTAAATGACTACGATACTTATGTCCTTTGTATCACCCGAAAGGCTAATGTAGTAGCAGGTGCACTTAGTAGGCTGTCTATGGAGGGTGTATCCTCGTGGATGAGGAAAAGAAGGAGTTAGTAAAAGATGTCTACCGACTGGAAAGGTTGGGAGTTAGATTAATCGACTTGACCGATGTGGTGGCGTTATTGTGCGAATGGGTTAGAATCGTCCTCGGTGGTTGATGTCGAATCCAAGAAGATGAGGATCCAATTTTATGGTTGAAAGAAACAGTGCGGAGTCAAATGTGGAGGTTTTCTCCCAAGGGGGAGATGGTGTGCTACGATACTGGGTCACTATGTGTCCAAGACGTCGATACTTTGAGAGTTCGGATATTGCATGAGGCAATATGGTACAAATATCTCTATCCATCCGGGATCCACGAAGATGTATAGGGACTTGCGAGAAATCTATTGCGGGATGGTGGTATGAAGAAGGATATTGCAGAGTTCCTCAGCCAAATGTCCAAACTGTTGAGAAGGAATCTTTGTTAGTTTTGTCTATCAAAACAAGGTGAGATTCATTGATGAAGCCATTTCTCAGCCCCATAATTCTCCATATCTCCTGAAAACTTGGACAAGGTGAATTTTTGGCTATTGAATTAATCACTCTTAAGAGACATTGTAGAGAATGTTATCTATTTAAGAACAACTGGATAAATCTAGAATGAGCTTGAAGAAAGTTTGAGATAGAGTAATGGACCTCAACTCATCACCAAGAAAAACAAATCAATGAATTAGTGCAAAAAAAAAAACCTGAATGTGGCAAGTTGTTATATCAAATTAAGGTGAATCCAGCTTTCTTTGCAGGTAAGCAACAACATGGAATCGAGGTACAACTATAGAAGAGTATGAAATTCAAACTTTAAGAAAAGAATTTGTTTTGCACTCATTATAAAAATAATCAATCACATAATAGACAATTGCTATAGGTTGATTGATTTATAGAAGATTTTAAATTCACCAAAAACTAAAAAATATCCTATTGGTCTTAAAAAATAATGTTGTCATCACATCCGAGGAGAATGTTTCACAATCTGTTGCTATGGAGACAAGCCTACTACCTTGGATCAATGCAATAATTTTTGTTACATGTTTCTGAATGTGAAAAGGGGACTTAAGGCAACAAATTTTGAGGATATTGTTTCTACACGCTCTGTTGGTATATATCCAGTCCTCCTTTCATCAAATCTTTATTTATTGTCAAATCATATCTATTTTCTTGGAATTTTGAATTCAGGTTCTTCAGAGCACATGGCCTCTGAATCTGGTCTTTTATTTAATATTAGACACCTTCCTAAACCCCTTATGTTGGATCTTACCCAATTCTCTTAGGCTTTTAGTTTTTCAATCAGGTTTTGCCACTATTTTTCCTAGTTTCTGGTAATGCCCAGAAACTCAAAGACTAGATCCGAGACTTAAATTAAAAATTTGAGAATCTGTAGAATTTCCTCAGGACGACGCTCACCTAATGTGTTGTTATGAGACCTAATGACCCATTAGGTCACTGTGGTCATGCCGGGGTCAGAAAATTAAGGAATTGGCAGGTGGTTTTGACGAAAGCGTCCTTCTTATGATTCGTGGTCAGCCACCACGAGTCGTGAGGTGAGTCGTGATCAGCTAAGGGAGAATTCTCTAAGGGTGAGGCAGTTTACCTAACGAATGGCACATTCTCTGTGCCATTGGCAACGAGTCGTGAGGTCATACGTTACCAGCCCCAAACAATTGATAGATAGTGTACTTGATGGGTGAAGTAACGAGTCATTGTCCTGGGTAACAACTCGTTAGATCACCCATTAGGAGCAGCTGATGCTTTTTCCTGTAATTTTAAGGGAAGTTTCAGTAATTTACCCTCCTAAAATTTAAAATATGTCATTTTAGACGTACTCGTAGACCTATTAGTGGGATTGAATGGCTCTCCCCTCATTCCCCACGTTCATTCTCAGAAAAACACTGAAGATTCTCAAGAACTTTCAGTGTAAGGGCCAAGGTTCTTCATCATCCTTCAATTCAGTTTCCTCCTCAAGGGAATTTTTAGCCAGGTATGTGGGAGTTCAACAAGGGAATTATTCTTCCCTTTTATCCCCCAAAACCCTCTTATAGTTCCTCTATCAGTTTTAGACATGAGCTTTCGAATACGAAGAGATTATATGCTGTTTTCCCATCAATTTTGCCATAGAATGATATATGTGATTGGTCTGTTGACAAGGATTTCCATTAGTTCCTGACCAAATTGTTGATGTTCCTGCAAAAGTGAATTTAAGTTATGAACTTTTAATTAAACGTATTTGCGCATTGAATTCCGTCTAGCTCATGGGCGTGATTTGGGCTAATTTCTAGTATTTATTATTTTCTAGATGTTGAGTAATTACCCCCTTGATAATAATGATTTTGTTCTCCTGACACGAATAAGAGCTATAACACTGCTTGTCGGATGAGATTCTTCTTTAATTCTTGAATTTTTTTCCATATTATGGAATTCCCCCGTTGTTGGAATGAGTTGAGTTCTCTGTTAGCTACTTATTTGTTCAGCTCAGTTAGAATGTAGAATCTCTTTTGAACTATACAGAATTTGTGACTGATCAGTTTAATTTCAGTCTTTCCAAGGTGTCAGTGGTGACCCTCAGTTATCAGAATCGATTCGCATCCACGCTTATTGGTCCATTAGGTCATGACATTTTAGATATATTGCTTCTGACTAGCCTTAGGACACCAGTTCAAGCAAATTATAGTTTGTTCTTAGATGGTTACGACGCTTCTAGATAAGCATCTCTGACTAGGTCTCAAATTAGCTTCTAGGTCCGGCCCGATAAGACTCTCGTGGTACTTTCAGTTATATCCATGACTAGTCTTGGAATCCCAGTTTTGAGCTTAATATCTTAGTAATTCAATATAGGTTTTCCAGTGGGGTAGGACTTAACACAGAGAGGGCCGGGGGTTCTAGCGCACCCAGTTCCCAAAACTACGTTGCCAAAGATAGATTATAGCATTATTTGGCCTGAGCTGGCCCTGCACTTTGTGATCACCCAGTTCATGCCTTTATACACTGGCAAGGTATATTGGGTCCTACCGGTGGGGTGTATACATCAGACTCCACGTCTAGCCTACGTGGTTATATGTCGGTTACGTACCTCCCACTAGGGGTCACCCAAACAGTCTCAGAATAAGTAGCTCAGTTCAGTTCCAGCTCTATCAGCTCCAGCTCATTTCAGTACAGGATATCAGACTCAAAACTTTCAGACTTAGGGCATGTCTTTGACCATCAGACAGTATCATTTTGACCATCTCAACTTATTTCGTAGTTCGGTTCAAAAGATACTTATTGGTCATTGCATGTCATTTCAGTTCAGGCATTATATTCAGTTATGTTTTCTCCCACTTACCAAGCACACTAAAGTACTGACGAATAATTTTATACTGTATCATTTCCTATGATACAGCTGCAGGTTCTCAGACTCATGACCTAGTCATTGGAAATTGCACTCCTCCTCAGCAAAGAGAAGTGTGAGTCCTCATCCTTAGAGGGAATTATTTCATTTCTTTCAGTCCTTATATTACGTTTAGTTAGATCTAGAGTTAGCTGGGGCTTGTCCCAACTTATCAACTAGATGGCTTTCACAGACAATAATAAATTTCAGATTTCTTAGACGTCTAAATCTTATACAATTTAATTTTTTCATAAATTCTTTTATATTATTATTATTTTAAAGCTTCCGCTATGC
This sequence comes from Datura stramonium, assembly GCA_018107945.1. Lineage (NCBI taxonomy): Eukaryota > Viridiplantae > Streptophyta > Magnoliopsida > Solanales > Solanaceae > Datura > Datura stramonium. Next base: position 78,168 of record JACEIK010005740.1, read on the forward strand.
ATGTTTACTTAAAATGCCAGTGTATAATATACCAGGGCTGATTTGGGGTCACTTTCCAAATACCGTGTCCCATCCAGGTTGTAAACTCGGGCCGTGACACATTTCACCCTACAGGTCATTTATTCCTAGTTTCTTAAGTACAAAATCTATTATCAGTTCACAAATTGTGTACTTATAATTCAACTCTATCTTGTTTTTCACTTCTTTTGGTGTTATGTGGTTCCTTCACTGCTAAAGAGGTCATGATGCTGTGAAGTAAATGTGGACTCTACCTTCTATATTCAGCAAGTTCAAATCAAGTCAAATTTAGATCCATTATAAGATTGAATAAGGATTTCAGTTGATCAACTTGTAATCAGCCAGTGACAAGTTTTTCACTCGTTTTTACCTTATACCGTTAATCCTACTAATGTATTTCTTTGGTGCAATATATTTTGGGCATACGCCCTTTTCTAATATGAAGCATATTTTCTTTATTTCTAATCAATTTCTTATTTATCCTTGTGATATTTGTGCTAAAGCCAGACAAAACCTAGAATTATCCTTTTCATCAAGTACTATGTCTTTCAAACACATTTTGATCTAATTCATACTGATATTTGGAGATCATATAATATATAAACTTATGATCGGTTTGGGTATTTTACTATAATTGATGATTATAGTAAAGATGTGACTTTTCACTCAATACTAAATCTAATGCTTTTATTTCAAATAATTTCTATCATGACTGAAAGACAATTTCAACTAAAATTAAAATGATTAGGTCTGATAATGCCTGAACTAGGACAACAATTAGACCACCTTCTGATCTTCTTACTTCAAAGGAAAATTTATATCAAACTACCTGCGTTTTCACTTCTCAATAAAATGAAATTGTTGAAAGGAACACAAGACCCCTTTGAGACTTAAGTGAACACTTTGCTATCAACCTAAAAGTACAATAAAATTTAGGGGGAAATCTTTTAACTGCCACATATTTAGCTAAATTTCTTTGAAGGTTCTAAACCCAAAACACCTTATAAATTTCTTTGTAAACCCCCTCTTATTCTAATATAAAGAGTTTGGGTGTCTATGTGTTTTGCATCTTCTTTACCTCTACACAAATCTACATTAGATCTCAAATCCACCAAACGTGTTTTAGGGGGAATATCCTTTAGGAAGAAGAGATACAAGTTACTAAAATTAACTAGCCCGAAGGTGTTTGTATCTAGGAATGTCATCTTTCATGAATAATATTTTCTTACTTTACATTAGGAGATTCTGTGTCTGTACCTATCTCTGTTACAATCTCAATTTTTTTGGTGATAATGTGATGTTTGTATGATATTATGAATTATGGGTTGTATATTGGTCATAAGTGAGGAGGAAAATATGTACCAATAAAAAAACAAAGAGTATTTGAATTTCATAAGTAAGGGTTAAATTTAAAATGACCATATCTTCAATCTATAATGAGTTAGAAGTCCTAAAATCTATCAAATTGCATGGAGTCTAGTTTTATAACATCAAACTACTTGTCAATCGGAAGTTCAATAAGAATTTATAGGTATTTTACCAGACACTATCAAGCAGTGACATAGCCACTGCCCTACCTCTTATATTTTGAAATGGTGTGTTATGAAATCATTTGCAACTTTTTCAGAAGTGACCTTCTAGCTTACACTCTAAATTCTCTTAATTTGCATCCATACTAAAGAATACTTCAAGAATAAAACCTCAAACAAAGTTCAACCAAACACAAGATATGGTGAGATAGTTGATAGCAAGTTGTGCTAGGTGTGGGAGTGCCATTTTGAGCTCATATTGTTTTGGCAGCTGTTTTGGAGTAAGTTGCTGCATTTTTGAAGCTTTTTGACTGCTTATATATTTTCCTTTCAGAAGGGATTGAAGTTAAGAGGAAAGGAGTCTACTCCTCTCTCTAACACCAAACTTGCAAGCTGAACACTGGAAATTGGCAGCTAGAGTAGCTGCCTGGGACTATTTTTGGCCAGTTCTGTCCGCTTCCTTAAGATTTGGGAAGGGGTTTTTGGCCAGGGAATATACTTCTTATTGTAGCTGATTTACAGGATAAGTTAGGTAATTTTTCTATTCTTTTTCCCCCTCAAAACTGATAAAAATAAAGTATAGAAAATGACTAATGTTGCTATTATTGTCATTGGTTGTTGTTGGAATGTTGTGGCTGGTTGTGGAATATTTGTTGCGCACATTTTGATACAAATTAGTATTGTTCCTTACCTATAAATCCAAGAGATTTAGGAGGTTGAATGCTGGTTGTTTAAGGAGAAACTGGCTAAATAAAACATCGGAGTAAGGTATGTTAAGGTCCTATTCTCGGTTGTTTGCCACTAATATATATTTTCGAAAGGGTCAATACTTCATGTCTTCACACTCCTATTGAAGCAAGTATAATTCTTTCCAAATGGATGAAAGTGCATGACATTGAGTTTGAAATCGTTTAAATCATGTTTGAAACAAGTAAATGTGAAGCGAGATATGTGTTACTCAATTGTGTCGTATGAAGTTATAAATCAAGTCTAAAGTCCACTTATCGCGGGCACCGTGAGTTGGTCCTTTAATGCATTATGTGTATATGTAATGTTAAGGCTATCTAAAGGTTTGATTTTCAAAGTGAAATGGAGAAAATAGTTAAGACAATGATTCAGAACGCTTAAGCTAAGGATGTCACAATTCAGTAAAGGTAAAATGAGCTGTCAGGTGAAAATGCCTTTATCATGGTTGTCCTTTATCTTAGGTATAAGGCAGGAGGTACATGAGGCTAAGGGAGATCTTGATGACCTCTCCTTTAAGCTAAACATCTGGTTATCGAATTCTCAATCCTAAATATTTCCAAGTGCTGTCTATATTTGTTGAGTTCCTTATGTCGTCTTTGAACCTTCTATAACCGTGAATGTAATATATGTTCATCTAAGTGTTATTTAAAGTTTATATATATGTGTGTCACTACCTAAGCATGGGACCCCTGACCGAGATACGGGACCTAGAACTACGAATGATCGGCTAAATCTATGGTACATACATAACATGACTTTAATAAAAACACAGGAAATTTTAAGCAAAACATCTTTAAGGAGAAATCTGACATATATCAACTATCAAAGAAGAAGTCACAACTGAAAAAGCTGAAAATCTACATAATGTCTGATAGCTAAACTGTCTGATAAGATGATGGGACAACATTCTCAACTAGATTGGCTAAAAGGAAACTGAAATAGAAAATCCATAACCAACTAAATGTCTCCGGGAGATGAGGACTCACCAACAGCGGGGCTGGACTGGGCTGAGGTAAAAGCAGGACTAACAGTGGGGCTGAGACTGGATCGGATTGACCTGTATCATGAAATGATGCAACATAAAGTATGCGGTTAGTACTTGAAACATATCGCGATGCTGAGGTGCAGCAAAATAGAAAAGAAATACACAGAGTTCATGAGAGTAGGACAATTCAAAACATGAATAATCATAACGCAAACATAAGGCTCAAGTTTTCAAAATTTTTCATAAACTAGTCATAGTCATAATCATAAGAGAAACCTTGGAAATTATAACTTGAGCCAAAGTATCGCTAAACATGACAATGCATAAAATCATAAGGAATACAGAGGACTCGTCATAACCAACACCATCATGATAGAGCTTATGCAGCCCCAACCATCACACTCAAGAGGGTAAAGCTGTCCCAAGATTGCCAAGGCAAGGAACGATAGATGGCGTGATATCACTAGTAAGTCCCCGTAGGTTAAGTCGAGTATATACGTATATTGGCATGTAGTTTTGAGACCTCAAAGTTTATCTGGACGCTGGGCCTACTCTGTCACGCCCCGAGCTTACACCTAGGACGGGACACCTGCACTGGAGTCACAAGTAACCCCAAGTCAACCCTGGTCTATCATAGATAAATATCTCTATGTAGCATGTAAATATATGCAGCGGAAGTCTAAGGCAAAAATATAAATACTTAGGAGAGAATAAAGGGTCTTTACAATATTTGAGTACATTTGAACAAAGCTACAAGCCTGGAAACCAACCGTGTCTGAAAGACACTATAACTGATGAGTTTCTGGGACAAGCCCTAGATAACTCCAAATATAAATAGAAGGAAAGAGGAATATAACTGAATTAAATAATCTCCGCCCTTGAAAATGAGGACTCACCAACTAGAAAAGTTGAAGTCTTCGGAGAGCGATCAACTAGAGAGGCCGAGATCGGAGACCGCGGCTGCATCATAAAATGATACAGCATAACAGCATGTGTCAGTACTTTGATATGTACTGAGTAAGTGAGAAACCAAAGAGTAAAATAACTGAATAAAAGTGTTGAACTGAAAAGACATGCAATGACCAACTAAAGCTACCGAATCAATAACTGAATAATCAGGTGGTCTAAAAGACCCTATCCGATGGTCAAGGCATGCTCTATTTGAGATACTGAACTGAACTGATCTGGAACTGAATTGAGCTAACTAGTGGGAGAGTCTATAACTGACATATAACCGCATGAGCTAAACGTGAAGTCCGATGTATACACCCCATCAGTAGGACCCAATATACATTTTCCAGGGTATAAAGGCATGAAATGGGTGATCACAAGAGTATAAATAATCAAACAATAAATATTGATAAGCTATGATGGCAACGTAGTTTTGGGAACCTGGGTGCGCTGGAACCCCGGTCTGCTCGATGTTAAGTCCTACTTCCATTGGATAGTCCTAGACTGAATTCTATGCTAATAACTCAAAAATTGGGCCTCAAGACTAGTCGGAATGCATATTTGAAAGCACCGAGAGTCTTAACGGACCAGATCTGAACTGGGTTCTAAGACTAGTCAAAGCCAAGCTTATCTGGAAGCATCATAATATCTAAAGAACAACTATAATCTGAAACTGGAGTCCTAAGGCTAGTCATAGTTAATGTTTAAAATGTCATAACCGCCTAGTAGACCACTAAAACTGAGCTCTGAACTGATTCGATAACTGGGAGGTACTACTGACACCTCGAAATTTTTTGTAGTCAAACTGATCACGACATTTTCTTGACTGACACTGAGAATTCCAACATTTTCACTAAAACTAATCATAACAATGTGGATTTAGTTTCAATATTACTAACAACATGGAGTCCAATAACACTGATAAATCCAAGCAAAATTTCAACATCAAGCACTAATGCAATTTTTCAAGATTTTCTAGTTCAAGAAATAGTGCTAAATTTCACTTTAAGAGATTTAACATCATTTCAGTCACGAACTAGTGGAAAATATCTATAATTAACATGGTAAAATATTCCACATGATTTTTTAAGAAGTATGACTAGAAATTTCTTGACATTCAGTGCTTTAGGTCTACAACTGATGGAGAGAAATAGGAGGAATTGGGGGACACAAGGGAAGAACTATTCCTTGTTGAATTCCCATACCTAGTGAAGAAGCCCGAAGAATTTCCTTGAGAAGATTGAGGAAAAAAGGTTGCCCTAGCTCTGCTCTGAAAAGCCTCTGAAAGAAGTTCCCACATGATTTCTGAGAGTCTGGAGGGGAGAATGAGGAAAGAAACCGTTTAAACCATCTAATAAATCTGAAAATATTCTTAAACAGTGTAGTTTAGAGTGTAGGAGGGTAGAAAATTAGTGAAAGACCCTTGAAAACTCGCAGGGAAACTGATCGTCAGTCCTCACGATGACCCAATGGCCGGTTAGTGACCATGACTCCGTGGTCACACTCATGAGGTACACTTCCTGAGCCCCTGGTCACTACAGTGAGGGACCTAATGAGTCGTGAGGTGAGAGACTCATGGGGTCTAGCCGAGGTAGTTGCCTTCACCAAACTAATATCTTGCCAACGACTAACCTCAAGTAGTCATGAGAATGGCAATCTTTATAATACAAATACTGATCATGAAAGCTGAGACAAGTGGAATGACTACTCTAACTGGTCAATAGTATGAACTGGAATTCATCAATCATGCACATATTCATATACATGAAAGAAATTCAAACATACGAACTAAAAGCAATTTTGAAGGAAATTGATATCTTGGAACTGAAACTGAGCTCTAGAAGGTAAAAAATGGGGTAATCTAGCCATCATATCCGCTTTGGCCCTCCGGGACGTAGCTTGCTCAACCCGCTGATTCCTCCACAAGACTTTGACCGAAGCTACCTCCTTGTTCCTCACTCTTTGAACCCGACGGTCAAGGATTTGTATTGGAACCTCCTCGTATGAGAGACTATCTTCATTCCCACGCTGTCCAATGGCACAATTGAAGTTGGATCACTCAATGCATTTCTTAAATAGTGACACATGGAATACTGGGTGCACAGATGCCAACTCTGAAGGTAATTCCACTTCATAACCCACCTTGCCAATTCGCCCCACCACAGAGGGTCCCACATATCTCGGATCGAGCTTTCCTTCTTCCCAAATCTCATCACCCTTTCATGGTGAAATTTATAGGTAGACCCAGTCATCCACAACAAACCTAATTCTCCTCTCACATCAGCATAAGATTTCCTTCGCCTGCCTCGAGCTATTTTCAACCTCTCCCGATGATCTCAGATCGCATAGCCTCATGAATTATGCACCTCCTACAATACAATGCCTCGCAAACAGGCTATCCGATGGGTGTGGTAGCTGTTGTTGTACGAACTCGAAAGGCAAATGGTCATCCTAACTTCCTTGAAATCGATCGTGCGTGCCTCTAAACATATCTTCTAGGGTCTGAATAGTCCACTCAGCTTGCCCATCTCGTCTGCGGGGTGGCAAGCTATGGCCGAGCTTGACCGTACTCAAGTCCCTTCTGAAAAGACTTTTTGAAATGTGAGGTAAACTGGGTGCCTCTATGCGAATAATGATAATGGCACCTCATGAAGTGTGTTACCAACCTCAGCTCAGCATAGTCCTCAGCTGAATCTTGCAGTTTTAACTGGGAGGAAACACCGATTTTAGTCAACCATACTATTACCCAGATAGAACTTATGTTGCCAATGAGTTTGAGGTAGACCCATAATAAAGTCTCATATTCAGTTCTTCCCACTTCCACATGGGTATGCTGGATATCCTGCTTCATGTTCTCCCTGGTCTGTGGTGTCCTACCTGACTTGCTGACGCTCCGGGCACTTTGCTGGTGACCCACCATGCCCCCTCTTTATGCTGTTCGACCAGTAAATATCCCTCAGGTTGCGGTACATTTTAGTAGAGCACCAGGGGTAGATGAGAATCTCGAGATGAAGCTTCTTAGCTAATATCTTCTGTCTCAAGTCGACGTCCGTTACACATAATTTGCCCCGATAAGGAGCACACCATCTCCTCTTTGGATAAAGCCTCAACCTCCTTCCTGAGAATCGCCTTAAGTTTAAGTGGGGATCTTCATCCAATGGACTTGAATCTCTGACCACCAAAGAGCAGGATAAATCTGACCCGCTTTGCATTACCACTCCACCCTCAACTTAGTCAACCAACTGCACTCTAACTCGAGCTAATCGGTGAATATCTTTCACCAATTCCTTTTTTTCCTTCCTCTAAATGAGCCATACATACCCATAGACACTCTGCTTAGGCATTAGCCACCACATTGGATTTTCCTGCGATAGTAGCATGCTCATGCTTGCAATCCCCTTCAGGAGCTCAGACCACCTTCTCGATGAAGATTTAGGTCCTTCTCTCCTGACCAATAGTTATGTCGAAGGCTCTGTGATCGGTGAAAATGACCACGGAGCCCCATACAGATAAAATTTCCATATTTTTAACTAAATATTCACCAAGTTGCTAACTCCAAGCCTATGAGTCGATACCCTTTTCTGCGAATTTTGAGTTGCCCAGGCATATCGCTATCACCTTGCCCCTATGAATTAGAACATAACGTCCAACTCTGGGAAGGCCGCAATATACTACAAACTCCATCTGATCCTTCCAGTAGGGGTCAACACTAGAGCGGTAGTGAGTCGAGTTTTTAACTCCTGGAAACTCTTCTCACACGCATCTAACCACTAGAATTTCACCTTCTTCTCGTTTCGCCTAGTCGCAGGAGATTCTATAGAAGAAAACCTTCATAAATGTCGCCGGTAGTACTATACCCAAGAAACTTCTAATTTCGATTGGGGAGGTAGGTTCATAGTCTTTCACCGCTGCCATCTTTTGAGGATCAACCCAACACCACCCAAGACTATGTGACCTAGGAAAGTCACTGATCAGCCAGAATCTCGCATTTATTTAACTTATGGAATACAAATGCAATACGCATCCCTAGAGTGTCTTAAGTACTCATCCCCAGGTGATCACATGCTCTTCCTTGTTTCTAGAGTATACCAGAATGTCGTCATTAAAACAATGACGAACATATCTAGATCTTGCTTGAAGACTCTATTCATCAAGGTCTATAAAGGTTGCAGTAAGCATTTTTAGTCCAAAGTACATAACAACAAAACAGCATCACTGAGTCTGAAAGTTGTTTTTGGCATGTCACACTCTCAACTCTTAGCTACGATACCTCGACCTTGAGATCATTTTGAGAAACAATTGGCTCTCTGAAGTTGGTCAGGAACAGGTCGTCAATTCTGGGTAGGGGATACCGTTCTTGACTGTGACTTTATTTAACTGACGGTAATCATGCACGTTCTGAGGGAACATCTTTCTTCAATGAAGAAAATTAGAAGCACTCTAGAGAGATGCTGGCCCAATAAAACCCCTTTATCAAGAAGACTTTAGCCTTCAACTCCTTAAGTTCATCTTAGGGACATTCTATAAGGAGGGATGGAGATGGGTTGTGTATCTGAATAAGTTCTATACCAAAGTCGATTTCCTGTTTGAGAACTCACGTGGTGATCTTCGAGGAACACATCTGGAAATTCACTGACAACAAGGACTGATTGGATAACTGGGATCTCAGAGTCAGAGTCCTTGACCAAACTATATGGTAAATACATCCTTAGATATAAGCTTCGAATACAAGGTAAGGAAATAAACCTACCCTTAGGCGTTGAACTACTGTCCGACCATTCTAGAGCTATCATTAGAACTGGAAATGGACGACCCTAGCTTATACAGCTGATTGAGGCATAACCGTACTATAACCAATCCATGCTAAGAATGAGGTTGAATTCGACTCATGTCTAAACTTTATAAGGCCGGATGGAATGACTTTATTGCAGATTAAGATTGGTCTGTTTCTATACACTTGGCTGGACCCTAGCTACTGCCAACTGGGTAGAGACTGAAAAATGGTTCTGAGAGGACCTCGAACTGATATCAAACTGACTGCTACGTAGGGAGTCACGAATGATAGTGGTGGGCCTTGATAAAGTAGGCATATACATCAGTGGAAAAGACATAACATACCTGTAACCACAGGTGAGCTTCTGATCTTGACGAGAAGACAATGCATAAACTGGGGTTTTGGCAGTGACCGCCCTCTGTACCTGATGTGTTAGCCTGTTGAGCTGGTAGCTTGCTGGAGCCGCTGAGGTAGTGGATTGTGACCTTCCCATCCCTCACGAGGGGCATTCCTTAAGTCGATGACCAAGTTGTCCACAAGAAAATAGCCCCCAACTTTTGAAGGCACTCTTGGGTGCTTGCTGCCCTAGGGGCAAGTTGGATACCTTTACTGGCACTGCAATTTGGGACTGAGAGCTGCATTCTCCACCCCTCCGATCCTCGCGGGACCAGAAGGTGGGGGCGCTATTAAGCTGGGTGTTGGAGCCCCTCTGTTGCTGCTTCTGCCATGGCCGGCTGCTACCTCCTGACCTATGGTGGCCACACTAATTGGCCAGTCCTTGCCCGTCTTGTTCTTCGCTCCATGTCTCTCGCTTTGGCGCCAATTTGGCCGGGCATAGACAATCAGGCTGAGAGGTCAATATCCTTAATTAACATCGCTTTCCTGCATTCTTTGAGCACTAGGTCTGACACCCTATTTACAAATTTCAGCATGTGAGCCCATGGCTCGACACCATCTTTGGAGCGTATTTGGACAACATGGTGAACTCCAGAGGCGTGATTCTCTACTATCCGATTTCTGTCTCAAATTCATGAACTCCACTACCTTGCCTCCCTGAGCCCCCAAGGAAGAATCTCTAGGAAGGCTGTAGTGAACCTCCCATTCCACCGGCCCTGCTTTCTGGCCGGGTTCTCCTTTTCCACTCAAGTTGCATCAGACCTCGGGCTACCCTTTCACCGGTAGGCGTACCAAGCCGGCACTCTATGACTGACACCCATAATTCGCGATCTCTTTTAATTTCATCCACAAACTCTTGTTGGTCCTCTCCCACCTTAGATCCATGAAACTGAGGTTCCTCCGGTGAAGTATCACTCAGACCGCTACGAACCATTGTTGTTGATTGGAACCGCCTGTTGGTCTACCTGGTTGGTAACAGTTTGGGCGAGCAGCTGAATGGCCGCCCTGGAATTTCTGCGTTAGACACCGAGTCGTCCTGAGGGGGCTGTCGGGGTCAGGGAAGGTCGTAGAGAATTACCGCCCCTTCTTCCATTACCACACATCGCAGAGGCATGATTCACTGAAATGAAATAGAGCACGAGTTAAGAGAATGATTATAGAACTGAATTCCAACGCATGATAAAGAGTATGATATAAAGGAATTTTTTTCCTATCAACATCTCATAGCCTCCCCATCATAAGTGTGGCGCGCTTCACACCCATGAAGAGGACTCTACTCAATGCAGCTTTCAGACATCCAGGATACCTGAACCTTAGTGCTCTGATATGAAGTTTGTCACACCACGAGCTTACACTTGAACGGGACACGGTACTTGATTCACAAGTAACCCCAAGTTAAACCTTGGTCTATCATAAACTAACATTCTGAGTAGCATGCAAATATATAAATGCTGGAAGTCTATGGAAAAATATAAATACTTAGAGAGAATAAAGCTGGTTCAATATTTTCAGTTCAAGAAATAGGGCTAAATTTCACTTTACGAGATTTAACACCATTTTAGTTACGAACTGGTGAAAAATATCTATAATTAACATGGTAAATATTCCACATGATTTGGTGAAGTATGACTAGAAATTTCTTGACATTCAATAACTTCAGGATACAACCTGATGGAGAGAAATAGGAGGAATTTGGGGACTCAAGGGAAGAACTATTCCCTTATTGAATTCCCACATACCTGGTGAAGAAGCCCAAAGAATTTCCTTGAGAAGCTGAGGAGTAAAGGTTTCCCTAGTTCTTGCCTGGTGCTCGGAAGAAGTTCTACGATGATTTCTGAGAGTCTAGATGGGGGAGAATGAGGAAACAAGTATTTAACCCTCTAATAAATCTGAAAATATGCTTAAATGATGTACTTTAGAGTCTGGGAGGGTAGGAAATTACTGAAAGAACCTTGAAAACTCCTGCAGGGGAAAACTGGATTGGTTGATCCTCACGGGCATCTCAACTGCCTGTTCCAGGATCATGACTCATGGTCACACTCGTGAGGTACACTGCCTAGAGCCTCCGCGGTTACTACCACAAGGGACCTAATGAGTTGTGGAGGTGAGGGAAGACTCGTGGAGTGTCGCGAGGGAACGGAAGGTTTCTCCCCCAAATCCAACATCTTGCCAACGTACTAACCTCACGAGTCATCAGAGACCAAACGATTCGTGGTTAGCTCCCATTAGCCTCACCACCCAAATTTCTTCTGGAGTCCTCACGAGTGACACCACTGACTGTGTGAGGATCACAAGAAAATACCAACTTTTCCTGGGGCCTTACATTTATCCTAGACCACGGGTCATATCACGACTGCGGTGTTGACCACGACTCTGTGGTCACCATTCTCCAAAAATTTCTCACTAAGTCCACCGCCTCACCACGAGTCACAGAATGACTCGTTCTATGACCTGGTGCGAAATTCCCACTTTCTATTTGAGTCCCGGTTCTAGCTTTGGAGTTCGAGACAGCATACTCGATGCCGTGACACTACTTCCCAAAATATACACACATGATGGCTCGAATAGATATCATGAAATCATATGAAGTTCATAGGCAAGTTTAAATCATAATAATCATGAACACGCTTGAAATGCATGAATTCAGCTGCTGAATTAGGGTCCATGAGTCGGCCATAATCATAAACTGATAATCATGAAATTCACATACTTGAGAGAAAATATTCATACTTTAAATTCATAAATTCATAAATTATTGAGTAGAAAATCATATGTCAAGTAAAGCATAAATCATAAATTAGGGCTTGGGAGAATTGAAATTATAATAGAATCATAGAATTTCTGCTAAAAAAAATTTATCCCAAAAAGTTCATAGTTATGCTAGTAACATGAGGGACTATAATTTCATGAAAACTTGAAGGGGACATAGAACCCTATCATAGAAATCATACTTCCTGCAACAATTGAACTATACCCATAAGAGGATCATGGAGGAATTTCAAAAACATCCAATGTAAAACCTTTTGAATTGAAATTTGAGTTTGGGGATTTGGTTGATCATGAAATTTCTTGAAGAAAGGGAATAAGGGTGGAAGAACCCATCATTCTTGAGCCCACATACTTGGAATTAGCAATCAACAACTAGTCTTGAAATCCCCAATATAATTTTGGAGAAGCTTGAGCAAGAACCCTAGAAAGCTTGAGAGGTTTGAGAGCCTTTGACCATCTAATTAGAGTGCTAGGAAGAGAATCAATAGGCTAGGGTTGATTATACCTCCAAAACACCCTTTTACATGCTTAAAACGAAAGTAGCTTAGGACTTTGGGGGCTTAGGAATTATGAAAACACTCTAATGATTTCTGCAGGAAAATGACACTGCCAGTCACCATAAGGGACATGACAAGTCGTTAGGTCCTCTGACAACTCTTTGTCTCCCCTGGTCACCACTATTGGAAATTTTCACTCAACCTTCACCTCCACACCAACTTAACGAGCCATTAGGGGAAACAATGACTCATTCCTTCAATCTAATACTCCATACACTGCACATCACCCTTTACCCACTAGATGGTGGGTTATACCATGATTCATTGGGAGCCGTCGTGGAAGCCATGATGACTCATCATTTCATCCGTTTCCATTGCCGAGAAATGGAATCTCTTCAAACTGACACTACTTAATGGGTCACTTGATGACCCTTTAAGTCACGCCACGAGTCACCGAACGACTCATTCTGACCTGGTGCAGATTTTTCTGTTTCTTCTGATTCAACCCTTGGGTCTGACCTTAAGGACTATTGGGGTATATAAATATCTTCCTTAACCATTTCACCTGCCAAATGCAAAGCGCGGCGTATACTGGAGGGCTAGGGAAGGAATCGCAATCCAAAAACTAAACAACTAAAGTCTGAAAACTGATGGAGTGACTTGACTCCAGACTGAAATACATGACTAATTTAAATCATGAAACATACATACATACAATGATATGAGAGGAACTTAGAGATACGATCTTGACATGACACTATATAGAGTATTAGGAGGAACTGATACCTCAAGTTGGAATGAAACTAAAGATTATAAATGCATATCTAGCCATCGTATCTGATTCGGTTTCCCACATAGCTCCCTCAACAAGCTGATTCCTCTAGAAAACCTTACCTAAGCTCCTTGTACCTCAACTTAAGAACCCGATGATCAAGGATCTCAATTGGTACTCCCAGGTGGAAAGGTTATCACTCACTCTAATGTTCTTTATTGGAACCACTAGGAAACGGATTGCCGGTGCACTTTTTCCTATGTGAAACGGATCGCCGATGCATTTTTTCAATAAGGACACATAGAACACCGGATGCACCGCCACTGTAGCTCCAACTTCGTAGAGGCCACCTTGCAACACATCTCATAAACCTGTATGGTCTAAACATAACGGGGACTAAGTTTCCTTCTTTTTGAATCTCATAACTCCTGTCATGGGAGACATTTCCTTTAGAAACACCCAATCATCGACTGCTAGGGGTGGGCATAAATACTGAAAAACCAAAAACCGGACCGGAATCAAACTAATTCAGCTTGGTTCGATTTCAGTTCTTTTTTAAAATTTTGGTTATTCGGTTCGGTTTTTGATTTTAGAATTCCTTGAAATTTCAATTTTTGATTTAACTAAAATTTTATATATTTTAAAAATAAAAAAAAATATTATAACTTAATTTTAAAAAAATAAAAATATTTTTAAATTAGAAATTGTTAATTAGTGTTTAAATTCTACTTGTAGTCTTTATTTCGTAATTTATGTTTTTATAAATTTTAAATAACTAGTTTTATAATAGTTTTAGCATGCTAAGAAAATTCCTTACGATTAGTATGCTTTGAAAGAAAGATGAAAGGTATAATATTTATTTAACAAAACTTAGGGACCACAACTATTGAAATCTTTAGAAGACCCTTAATTTTTTGTTTGGTTAGTTATAAAGATATTAAGCAGATGAGAAAATTTATTATCAAATGCTATGTACTTACTACTAAATGTAATCAACTGATCCCTGAAGAATCTGTAAATAAAATTTAAAATATTACCTAATTATTATTTTTTTACTTAAAATTGCTTAGTTGAATTAAACATTAGAATTCAAACTTAAAATAATTTATTTTGAATTTAAAATATAAAATCAACTCATTTTTAATTAAAAAATAGCTCATTTCATAAGCGAAAAAATAGCCCACATTGGCACATAAACCGGAAAATCGAATTAGAAAAAAAGCGAATCGACTTGAAAAAACTGAACTGAACCGAATTAGCGTCTGGTTTGGTGTCTTCGCACACTAAATAAAAATCGAAAACGAACTGGAAATTTTAAAAACCGAATCAAAAATTGAATGCCCACCCTATCGACTGCAAACTCAAGCTCTCTTCGTCTAATATCTGCATAAGATTTATGTTGACTCTGGGATGCTTTCAACTCATCTCTAATAAGCTGAACCTTTCCATAGCCATGAAAGGAACTCACCGCCCTATCAATGTAGCCTCACCTACTCAGACCAATCAATAGGCGATTCAGCACTTGCCCATAGAGAGCCTCAAACGATCCATCTGAATGCTAAAGTGATAACTGTTGTTGTAGGCAAACTCGAGAGGCAAGGATCATCCCAACTACCGTTGAAATCAAGCACATAGGTCGTCAACATATCCTTGAGAGTCCGAATGGTTCGCTCGGCCTGACCATCTGTCTAAGGGTGAAAAAGCCGCTAAGCTTCACCTAAGTACTCAAGACACTTCTGAAACGACCTCCAAACTGAGAGGAACTGAGCAATTTCATCTAACACATGTGATGGACAAGGGAACTCCGTGCAATTGAAATAACTCCCGAATGTACAATCTACAATAGTCCTCAGCTAAATCAGCAGTTTTGATTGATAAAAATGAGCTACTTTTGGTTAACCTATCCACAACCACCCAAATAGTGTCATACTGTCGGCGGGTATGAGGAAACTCTGTAATGAAGCCCATGTTGATCTATTACCACTCCCAAGTGAGAACATTTGGATGTCTTGTAATACCTTCAGGTCTTTGATGCTCAACTTTCACCTGTTGTAATTCAGAGATACTAGCCACAAACTCTACTATGTCCTTCTTCGTGCCATTCCACCAATAGACTTTTCATAGGTCATGGTATATTCTTGTGAAACTCGAGATAGAATATCGGGAACCAAGATCCCTCATGCATCAGTTCAACAAATCATGAACACTCCCGACCACATAAACGAACCTGATATCGAAGTACCATCCCCTCGGGAGAAGACCTCATCTTTCCGATTATGAACCGCCTTAATTCTCTCAAGATAGGGTCCTCATCGACCTCTAAAATCTCCGGTAATAATTTGCTAAACCTGAAAAACTTCCTGATCTGCGTGTAGATCTAGGCCAATTCGTCACCGGCTTTTAACTTTTGAGAGTCCACCTGCACTTACAAGATAATTACATGACCCAAATATAAAATTGAGTCCAGCCAAAATCGCACTCAGCTTGAGTAAACAACTGGCAATCTTTGAGAGTTTGCACATGATCCTCAAGGGAACAACATGCTCCTCCTTGCTCTAGAGAGAGTGAGAGAATGTCATCTATGGAAGACGATCACAAACTTGTCTAGGAATGACTTGAACACCCGATTCATTAGATCCATAAAAGCTACAGGGAAATTTGTTAGCCTAAAAGACATAACTTACAAACCTCATAGTGACCTGATAATATCCTGAAGGCTGTTTTCAATTTATCACCTCCCTAACTTTTGCCGTTGGTGATAGCCAGACATGAGGTCTATATTTGAAAAGCATTTATCACTTAAAGTTGATCAAATGTCATCAACTTAGGGAGGGGATACTTGTTCTTGATTGTGACCTTGTTCAACTATCGATAGTCGATACACATGGAAGAGATCCATCCTTCTTCATCAACAAAGAGAATTAGTGCATCCATACATACCAGTACATTTTATCTTATATTGATGTCCCTTCACCTAGGGACCCTTCTTCCTACAATCAAAGCTGCAAATACAGGCAGAGACTCAAAATTCCTGACAGCTCAATAGAGCCTGATTTTAGCAGAGTAGTGGTGTGCTCCTTCTTCCTGTGAGCTGTGTTTTTGTTTTGTTATATTTGAGCTTTGAGGTATAGTATGGGTAGGCCGTAGCCCTGTCCACAGTTTAACTTATTTTACTTTAGAGGGTTTATGGACGAGTCTTTACAGTTCAAGGCCTTTGTCAGCTTCTATTTATTCAATTTAGCTTTGCTGTGGATTTTTCAGCATTCCAGTTTTTGTTATTATTGTTGAGACTCATGTTCCAAAGATTCATTTCTATTGATTATGAAAAGTCGGGATGGCCTACGCGTTATAGCGTCGCAGATGTTATATAGCCGGCTTCCTGGTCAGTTAGATATCGGGCTCAATTGTGCCTTTACCCTAATTTTTGGGGCGCGTCAAACTTGCATCAGAGCGAAGTCATGTCCCATGGAGTTCACAAGGCCTTGTATAGAAGAGTCCTACTTATTGGTATGTTGTGCACCATACTTATTATCAGGAGGCTATAGGAAATTTAGGCGTTATTTCACTTTTTTCATCTATAGATCGTGCAAGTAGAGCTGAGTCAAGTGAAAAGTATAGTATCAATCATGCCATATATGCATATCGTGATGATTAAAAACAAATTAAACGTTACTAAACGATACAGATGTAGGAATAAAGGAGATTGTATAGCTTAAGGCTGCCAGTAAAAATTTTCCCCGGTATGGGCTTGAAATTTGAATGAGCTTTTATGTTCTTTGGCACGTTTGGATAAGAAAGTAAAGTAACTTGAAGAAATTCGGAGCAGTTCCAGCCCTCGACGCTTAGCATTGCATGTTTTGAGAAAAGAAGTAGCATGAGACCTAGCATTCCCAGATTCAATTCATTAGTTTATTAGAGGTGGATAACAAGAATATGTTTTGAATGCTAAATTGTGTAATAGTACCACAATAATTACATTTCGGTTTGTGGTACATTTTGAGTATCCGAGCACAAAAAGAGAGTATGAATTAAAGCATATGAATTTATATGATACAAAATATATTTCAGAATGACTTTAAATCACAGACTCTGGATGAGTGGATTACTAAATGATCATGCTCTGTAAATCTCAGGAGTTTGAGAAAGATGAGATTGTGGCCAAGGATGATGAGTATAGTATGTTCCATGATGAGAGATATGAAAGATATATGTCTATAAAGACTTTCCAGAATGTATCAGAAAGTATTGCCCAGGTAAAGGCAGTATGATGTAAGTTCTCAGGATTGACAATAATTCTTTATTTACTATAGAAAGGAGGTCTATGAACTCTTGTAAAAGTAAGATAAAGATGTGAAATGAAATATCTCAGCCAACAAACTGAGGCAAGTGAGAAAGCTATATGATCTTGGCGCATCGTGAGACACGATGATTGGTAAATTAATTACAGTCGGTTGAAGCTACCAGATGAGATATGATAGTGACGTCAAAAATTATGACAATAATTTTATATAGCTGTAAATGTAATTCATTGTCTTCTAAAGGAGTTGACAGCAATATGTGGGGTAATCTAGTAATGCTCAAATGTGAGTCTATTTGTACTCCTAAATATAAGAAAGAATTTTTAAGGTTGTGGAGATTTGATTTCCTGAGTTTGATAGGGTAAAAGTACTCTCCGTTTATAGCTAAGACTTTGAGGTCTTGTTGTTAAAAGGGTTAGATTATTTAATGTTTTAACTAGCAAGTGTCATTATGAAAGAAGCCACAGAAGGGTTGTTTAATGACCTATAGTATTGAGTGAAATGGATTGCACAAAGCCACATAAACAAGAAACTTGCTGAAAATCCATACGAGCAGGGAAGCAGCTATAGATAGGACTCCGATTACATTATAATAGTTAAGGTTCTAGGTAGAGACATTTGGTCATTGAGATTCATATCAATAAAGACTATTATGATATAGCAGAGGTACTAAGCTACATATATGATGTGAAGTAATATGGAAGACGCTCCCACCTCTACCAAAAGTATATCTATGTAGCGACTTATATTATAAAGAAAATATTTGAGAAATGGGTCCAAAAGCCTGTAGACTCAAGATAGTAACAAAAGTAATAGTAGTATGGAGGTTAATATTGTTTATAGAAATATTAAGGGAAGCTTAAGAAAATTTATGATGATAATGTTGCAAGTCTTGCAGGAAAGTTATGATGTTGAGGAAATAACGTGACAAACTCGCTGTAACAAGAGAAAGGGAAAGATAAAAAGTACTTTAAGACGATCATGAATTGCAAATCTTGTAATAGTTCACTTTTGGTTGAGTAATGTAAATTTGAAAGATACTTTAAATAGAGTAGAGCTTATGTGTAAAGGAAAAGGTCTTAAGAGAAGACGGGGAAGGATAATTGTCAGCAAGGCCTATGTATGGTAACTGATATTGTATGAACATTCAAATAGCTCCAGATGAGGCATGATGTAGCCGATACCGATTTTTAAATAAAACTAAAAGTTAAAGACTAAGGTTATAACAGATCATGGCTAAAGTAAAGGTGACTTAATAAGTTGCAGATAGTTCAAGATGGACAAAAATTATAAGATCAGAATATAGTTGGATGTTAAAGATAAGATTAATGAGGACTCTCTAAAGGAAGTGTTTTGTGTAAAGAATTACATATTATGATAAAAGAGGTTAAGCAAGTATTGAGGAAATAATAGGATAGAATCCTAAGTTTGGTAAAATAAGTTGAGAAATGCTTCGATATGAGTTAGTAAAGTATAGTATGCATTTATGAAAAAAGGATAGGGTTGACTTCCAGCACTTGTGCCGACCCTGCTGAAGGAATAGAAGGTTATGTGGTTTATTGTGATTTTCCAGAATTGGTTTGAGTTATGGTGCCTCTAATATACCACGGCAAAAGCATGCCTATGCCTCAGACAACTGAGGAAGCACTAGCATAATTATCCTACCCACGATCTTGAGTTGGCCGAGGGTAGTTGCGTTGGGAAGGTTTGCTGCTACTACTCATATGGGGTCATGTTGACATCTTTACTGATCATAAGAGCCTCTAGTACTTGTTTAGAAAGAGCTAAATTTAAGGCAGAGCAGTTAGAGTTGCCAAAAGATTTCATGTATACACCATCCAGGCAACCGACCAACATATGCTGGTTGCAGACAAACAGAGCATTGCATACATACTCAAATTTCCATTGATGAATATATTTGTTGTTATATAATGAAAATTTGCTAAATTCATTGGTATAGATGATTCCGCCAGATTGCAAAGCATCAGAGTTAGGTTGAGTCCGTCCTACTCCCCTGATTCAGCTATATTAAGTTCACTCTTGTTGTAGTGAGTTGTTATCAATTTACAGGATGTGCTCCAGGTTTTTCATAATATTGCTTCAAATTTATGGGAATTCTGGAGTTATGTTGAGGCTGATAGGGTTGAATAAGAGGACCTACAAAGAGCAATGATTTGTATGCTTGGTTATTAAATACCGAAGATGGAGGTCTTGTAGTTTAGAATACTGCAGAATCCTCCTTAGTGTCAAAAGTTAAGTAGAGGTAGTATGATGATCCATAGTTCATGTTGCTGTAAGATAGCATACCGCAACAAAAGCAGGCCCTATATGAGTGTGGTTTATAGAGTTCTCGAGTATCGTACTTGCTTGCGTGTATTTGACATGGGTAAGTTATACATGATCATAGTATGACTAAAGCTCATTATTCCATTAATTAGTACATCTAAGGGCCATTAAAGATGTATCATGACTAGAGACAGTTATATTGCGGTATGGTATAAGGAAAGACATTAATAATTTTGTACTCAATGTCCTAATTACTAAAAGGTAAAGGTTGAACTTCAAACCCGCAGGCATAACTTAGAATTTAGATATTCCAGCATGGAAATGGGAGATTGACAAAATCAGCTCACTCTGCTGCCAGACTACTAATATTGGTGAGGATTATGCCATACTTTACATATGTGAGAAAGATTGCCTGAATGGAATTCCCTATCTATTTTTCTTCACCACAGAGGCGCAATAGTTTACAATGAACTTTTGAAAGTCTTTCCAAAAATCTAGACACTCATGTGTTTTAATAGGAAGTATTCATTCCTAGATTGATGGACAGGCCGAACGCCCTGTACAAACACTGTTGCATGCCTACGTTTTATACTTTGGTAGCTAGGATGATTCATATGTCTTTGATTGAGTTTGAATACAATAATAGCTATCATGAATTCAAATGGCTCTGTATGAAGCTTTATATGAGTGGAGGTGTAGATCGCCAATAGGCTAGTTTGAACTCAGCGAGGCAGAATTATTAGGAGCCAGATTTAGTGCATCAGGCTATTGATAAGGTGAAGATCATTAGACATACTTGTGATACTCAAAGTAGGCAAAAATCTTATGCTAAGGTACATCGTCGAGCGCTGAAGTTCGATATTGATGATTGGGGCTTTTTGAAGGTAGGTAGCCTATGAGTTAGAGTTACCGCCAGAGCTAGAAACAACCCATCTGGTATTTCATGTTATAATGTTAAAAAATGCATAGGAGACTCAGTTAAAAGTTATGCTTATTGAGGATGTCCATATATTTATGAGGAGATGACCTATTTGGAGGTCCAGTCGCTATCCTTGGTCGACAGGTCAGGAGCCTATGAACTAAAGAAGTTACATCGATTAAGGTATTATATTTAGGAAGTAAATTTGGGAAGATGAGGAGAAAATGAGGAAGAAGTTTCCTCTATTTACGAAACCGATTTTATATCGAGGTAGGCATTTGATATGTTGTTCCTTAAGTGGTTCTGTATTTTTAAAGCATGATAAAGAAGTTAACTCTCATTCGGAGGACGAAAAAGTTTCTTGGGGGGATGTTACACCCTAAAATTTTTGGTGATAATGTGATGTTTGTATGCTATGTTAAGAGAATTATGAGTTATATATTGGTCGTAGGTGAGGAGGGAAACATTGTACGAAGGAAAAAGCGAAGAGTATTGGAAGTTCATAAGTAAGGGTCAATTTAAATAACTATATTTCAATTTATAATGATTATAAGTCCTACAACCTATATCAAATTGAACGGCTTCTTGTGTCTAGTTCTCAGAACATCAAACCTCTTGTCAAATTTCAGAGTAAAAAATTTATAGGCATTTGCCACTTGACACTATCAAGCAGTGACATAGCCAACGCCCTAAAAATGGGGCCACTGCCCCACCTCTTATATTTTGAAATAGTTTGTTGGTGAAATTATTTGCAACTCCTTCTTAAGTGACCATAATTTCCACCTCTAATTTCCATAAATCTACTAAGGAATAATAAGGAAACCTCAAACAAAGTTCAACCAAAATACAAGATAAGGTGAGATAGCTGATAGCAAGTTGTGCTAGGAGTGGGAGGGCTTTTTGGAGCTTGTTTTGGCAGCTTGTTTTTGGGCAAGGTGCTGCATTTTCAAAGATTTCTGAACCACCACATGTCTCTTTGAGAAGGAATTGAAGTTAAGAGTAAAGGTAAGGAGTCTACCCTTTAAATTCACCAAACTTGCAAGCTAAAAGCTGGAAACTGGCAGCTAGAGAAGCTATTGTTGGGCCTTTTATGCTGAAGTTCTGCTCAGTTTTCCCTAAGATTTGGGCAGGATTTTTGTCTGGGAATATACTTTATTGTGGGATGAATTACAGAAGAGTTAGATAATTTTTCTATTCTTTTTCCCCCTCAAAAGTTAATGAAAACAAGTATAGAAAAATGATTGATGTTGTTGTTGTTATCGTTATTGGTTGTTGTTGTTGTGGTTGCCGGTTGGAGAATTATTTTGGCTGCACATTATAATACAAATAAGTCTTGTCTCAAGCAATAAATTCAATATATTTAGTAGGTTGAAGGATGGTTGTTGAATGAGGAAGTCGGCAAAAGGAAAACATTGGAGTAAGGTATGTTAAGGCATCCCATACTCGTTGTTCGAGCATGAATATATATTTTCGAAATAATAATATTCTTATATCTTTACACTTACTGAATCAAGTATACCTTCCAAAGGGCAAAAAAGTGCATGACATTGGTTGAGTTTGAATCGTTTAAACTTGCTTGAAACAAGTAAATGTGAAGCGAGGTATGTGTTACTTTCAATTGTGTCGTAGTTTTAAATCGAGTCTGAAGTCTCCTTATCGTGGGCACCGTGAGCTGGTCCTTTACTGTATTATGTGTATATGTAATGTTATCTAAAGGCCTGGTTTACAAAGAGAAATTGAGAAAAGAGTTAAGATAGCGATTTGTAAACGAGTTTAAGCTAAGGATGTCACAATCTAGTATGGGTAAATGAGTTTAACGAAGGAAAATGCCTATCATGGCTGTCTCATCTTAGGTATATGTTATGAGGTACATGAGGCTAAGGGAGATTACATTATTTCAATGCCTTAAGCTGAACATCTGGTTATTGATAACGCTCAAACCACACCGCTTACTAAAGTATGAAGTGAACGTCGTCAGAGAAGAACCCAACTAGAGGTTGGGGCCGAACCTACAGGAAATATGGGAGAACTAGATTACAGCCGGTAAGTAAACTTAGTGTAGCTGTTCGACTGTCTGTGGTGACTACACTGCTAGCGCACGGGTCGAACAAGCAGTAAGTGGCTCAAGTAAGCCAAGCACGATCCCACAGGGACTGGACTACAGGATAAAATCTCCTAAGTGTCAATTTACTGTAACTCTAAAATGCAGACAACAGTGTAAAGAAAAAGTTTTTTATATTTTAGAACTATTTTATACTAAAGTAAAATAATTATACAAGTGAGTCTCGAACTATGAATGAGCATGCTGAGGCTAAAATGAACATGTAAAGAAATTAATTATCGATCTACGTGGTTTATCTTTCTCTGGCTAGTCCGAACTTATGCCAATGGATAAAACTCTCGTATTTAACCCAACTTAATCATGAATCTTCCACCTACATGTCTCACGTGATAAGAAGAAATTCATGTTCTAGCCATACAAACCCGATCTTACACTTGACTAATACGACTTTCAGGTATATTTCTATCCTGAAGGTAAATCAATTCTCCATTTTCCCAAACTAAGAAAAGATCATATCCTATTAATTCACAACTTTCCAGTTTCGTGCCCTCTCGGGTGAAACCGATTCTTGGATTTACATTAACATTGGCCAGATATTAATGCAGTAAGAACAAGAATTAAATAGAATAACCATAGAAGAAAAGATGAAAATGTCCAGATAATCAATTACATTTCAATACAATGGTTCCTAACCTCAGCAAGAAACGGAATTGGCCACTCATTTGTGGATTGAACATCGTTAAATGAGTGTAAATCATACAAACAATTGAAAGAAAGAAGAAAGGGACAGAGAAAACCCTAAGAATTTTCGTCCCCAACTGCCTGCAACCTACGTTCTTGCTCCACCAAGCTTCGAATAATTAAAAAAGAACCTAAGTGTTCATTTATACTGGGGAGAATTTTCCCTGAATAAGCAACGTGTCACGGAGTGCATCGTGAGCACCGTCTCCGTGACACGGTGCAAAGTTGAGGCTCTCTGAATTGAGCTGTCCAGGTAATACCTCCTAATGGCAAGGCATGCAACGCGGAGCATGCCCAGCGTGCCACGGTGCAAACGCGGAGGCTCTCTAGAATGTCAAGATCGAGAAATTAATTCAACGCATGCCACTGATCGCGGACCTCTCTGGAATTTCTTGGAATTATATCTCCCGGACAGAATGCATCCACGATGGCAGCGTGTCACGGCTCCATCGCGGAGCCTCTTTATTTCTTGCTTCTCCAGCTGCTTCTTTGCTCGCTCCCGAGTCCATCTCCGATTCCTCCCAACATGCATTCAGCTCCATAAAAGTATGTTTTTCCTGCAAAACAACGCTAATCATGTTGGTTAGTATAAATTCACACTTCCCTACAATTTTACATGAGAATGTACTAACATTGTTGGATAAACAAGGCAAAACCAATGCATTTGAGTATCACTGCAGCGCGGAATATGCCCTAGATCACCTACCCCACACTTAAAATCTTGTTCGGCCCTCGACCAATCCTCCTATACCTCATGCAATTGACATCCCATCATGGCTACTTTGGCTCGACAATCCAGCTACGGTTACACTAGACTAGTTACATACAAATCATCAAGAAAACATGCCTGGCATCATCATTACAATGACATCAAACATATCAAGACCACCTAGACATCACAAATCGACTCTGGATATCGGCAAACTCATGCACATTAGCTGACTAAGATATCCGACACGAATTTATTCTTTTACCCAACATGTGCCTCACACATAAGAGTTCCCCCTGTTTTAATCTACATGAATTCTACAACAATTCATGTCAGGGTCTAGACACACCCAATTTCTCTCACTCTCCCAAATGAATTCACATGCATTGTGTCATGAACCATAAGCTTGCCCCCTAGTGTATTACTCCACTAATATAGTGACGCGTGATGTAAGATCACGAGGACTTAACGGGTTGTAATGTAAGCTACGGAACTAGTATATACTGGGCTAACCAATAATAAATAACCAGCATCCTTAAGCGCTTTTCCCATACATCCCATCATATTCTGGGCATAAGTTATTTCTTCCTCCTCCCAACCTTGGAGTCTTTCTTAATTAGCATTTTTTTCAACCTTTACGCAACTCTACACCAGACCAAATGTAGATTTGTTAAGCACTTTATTTTCTCTACATCTGGCAAAAGTGCACCTTTGACTCTTTTTCTTTCATCACTTTGCTTTTCCTCTCTTTATTTTCTTTTCATCATTTCACTCCTTTACACTGTGGGAAACTTATTTTTTTCTTGAGCGCTTAAGAGCTTCGGATTAGGTTTACAGACAAATGAAAGAAAGGGTTAAGCTTGCTTACACCTTTTGACAAAGAAAAATAGGCTAAAGGCTCAATGGGCTAACTAGGATTTAATTTTCAAGGTGGGTATATATAAAAAGAAAACTTTAGGCTAAACAAAGAAACGCCTACTCCTTTCCTCTATTAATTACGCTTCCTTCATTTCTGTTTCAGATACACACCAGGCAAGTTCTAGACACTTCACAATAACATGGACAAACAAAACCTCACTATACACTCACATTGCACATGCTCAACTCAAGATATATTCACAGACTCTTTAATCAGCTAATTACAAGAATTCAAAATTAAGCCTCAATCACACCGAATCGAATTCTGTGGCCTAGGCATCTTACATATGTAAAAAAATTTGCATGCTTTCAAATGAATCATCTTTGCAATATAAACATTCTGTACAACACGCAACCAGGATTTCGTAGCCATAGAGTAACAACATGCATGGGATACAACCAAACAAACCAAAAATTGAAAATAAAACTACTCCTATCGACTGCATTTCCCTTAAGACGGTCGTCA
>JACEIK010005741.1:6823-29954 GCA_018107945.1 Datura stramonium
AAATGAGCTTCGTCCTCAAAGCACAAAATATACGCATGAAGGGAAAAAGGGACATACATGTGGCTATTCAGACTTTGTCTTCCATGGGTTGCCTCCCATGCAGCACCTGATTTAACATCGCGGCACAACGTTACTTTTATGACTTCTCAGGTATCATCAAGGTATATTTCCTCCACTCTTTTCAATTCATCTTCATCTCCCAGATACACCTTTATTCTTTGCCCTTTTACTTTGAACCTTTTTCCCTCTTTGTTCTCAAGTTCCACTGTATCGTATGGAGACTCTTGCACTACTCTGTAATGTCCCATCCATCTAGATTTAAACTTCCCAGGATGCAGCCGGAGTCTTCAGTTAAATAATAATACCAAGTCAACTAGGCTAAACTCCCTTCTTGTGATCTTTTTTTCTTGATATATCTTCATTCGTTCTTTATAATGGATGTACTCTCATAAGCCTTAAGTCGAAATTTATCGAACTCATTAATCTGGTTCAATCTTAGCTTGGCAGCATCAATCCAATTCATATTTAGCTTTTTCAGTGCCCACAATGCCTTATGCTCTAATTCAACTAGTATGTGGCATGCTTTACCATAAACCAGTTGGTAAGGTGATGAGCCAATGATAGTTTTATATGTTGTCTGGTAGGCCCACAATGCATCATCAAGCTTCCTGGCCCAATCTGTCCGGCTCGTATTTACTGTCTCGGCCAGAATGGTCTTGATTTCCCTATTAGAAACTTGTACCTGCCCACTCGACTGGGGGTGATAAGGTGTGGCTACCTTGTGTTTGACACCGTACTTCTCCAGTAATGTTTTGAAGAGGAGATTGCAGAAATGCAATCCACCATCGTTGATGATTGCTCTGGGCCAAACCTGGAAAAGACATGCTTTCGAAGGAATGTTGTGACACTCTTGTCTTCATTATTTGGCAGTGCAACAGCCTCTACCCATTTTGATACATAATCTACTGCCACCAGAATATACTTCATCCCGTATGAGCTAATGAATGGGCCCATGAAGTCAATGCCCCACACATCAAATAGTTCTACCTCTAAAATATCGGGTTAATGGCAACTCATGTTTATGGGTAATATTGCCTTGCCTTTGGCACTGATCACATGACTTGGCAAGGTCGTATGCATCTTGATGAATAGTTGGCCAGTAATATCTGCATTGCAAAATTTTATGTGTTGTTCTGGTGCCACTATGATGTCCCCCTACAGGGGATGAATGACATGCCTCCATAATGCTCAGCATCTCCACTTCTGGGGCACACCTATGAACGATCTCATCTGCGCAAATGCGAAATAAATATGGTTCATCCTAGTAATACCGTCTGACATCAAATAAGAACTTCTTCTTCTGGTGAGGAGTCATGTCTGCTGGCATTATGTCGCTAACCAAGTAGTTAGCTATCTCAACAAACCAAGGGATCAAATCATGTGATGCAGCTAATACCTGCTCATCTGGGAATGCATCATTAATCTCAACCTCCATCTGCTCCTTTGCTTCAGCCTCAAGTCTGGATAGATGATCTGCCACCTGGTTCTATGTTCCCTTCCTATCTTTTACTTCAAATTCAAATTCCTGGAGCAAGAGTACCCACAAAATAAATCTTGGTTTGGCATCTTTTTTAGACATCAGGTACCTCAATGCAATGTGGCCTGTGTGAATGATCACCTTGGTTCCAAGCAAGTATGCTCAAAATTTTTGAAACGCGAAGACCACTGCCAATAGTTCCTGCTCCGTGACTGTATAATTTTTCTGGGTTGTATTGAGTGTATTGCTAGAATAATAGATTGGATGTAAAAAAATTCTCTCCTTTGACCTAAAACAGCACCAAGAGCAACACCACTAGCGTCACACATTACCTCAAAGGGGAGAGACCAATCTGGAGCTATGATGATGGGAGCAGTGGTTAGCTTTTCTTTTAGGCACTCAAAAGCCTTTATACATGCCTCATCGAGTACAAACTTTACCTCTTTCTCCAATAGTTTGCACAATGGTTGTGCTATTTTGGAAAAATCCTTGATAAAGCACCGGTAGAACCCTCCATGCCCTAAAAAGCTTCTGACCCCTTTGATGGAAATAGGGGGTGGAAATCCTGAGATAACTTCAATTTTCTTCTTATCCACCACGATATCCTTTCCCAAGATTTTATGGCCCGGCACTATGGCCTCTTTAACCATGAAATGACATTTTTCCCAGTTTAGGACTAGATTGGTTTCCTCATATCTTTTCAACACTTTGCCCAGATGCTCAAGGAAGGACTCGAATGACTCACCTACAACTGATAAATCATCCATAAACACTTCGATGTTGTCTTCTACCATGTATGAAAATATGGACATCATACAACACTGAAAAGTGGATGGAGCATTACACAATCCCAATGGAATTCTCTTGAAAGCAAAGGTCCCATATGGACAAGTAGAGGTGGTCTTCTCCTAATCTTCTGGAGCAATAAGATCTGATTGTAACCAAAATATCTGTCATGGAAGCAATACCATCCTGTACCATCCAGTCTATCAAGCATCTGATCCAGGAATGGCATTGAAAAGTGATCTTTCTGAGTGTAGTGGTTGAGTTTCTTGTAGTCCATGCACACACACCATCCTGTGACTGGTCGTGTTGGTATCAGCTTATTCTTTGCATTGGGAACCACCGTGATCCCTCCCTTCTTTGGTACGTATTGAACAGGGCTTACCCATTGACTGTCAGCTATGGGATATATTACCCCAGCGTCCAGCCACTTGATAATCTCCTTTTTTACCACTTCTTGCATGGGCGGGTTCAGGAAGCGCTGATGCTCTATGCTTGGCTTAGAATCTGGTTCCAGCTGGATTTTATGGTTGCATATGCCTGGTGGGATTTCGATGATATCAGCTATGGTCCAAACGATTGCCTTCTTGTATCTTTTCAATATGTTGACCGCAGCTTCCACCTGCTCATCAGATAAGGTTGCTGCAACTATAACCAGCAAAGTGTTATTTTCTCCAAGGAATGCATACTTTAGATGTGGAGGTAGTGCCTTTCAGCTCAAGGATAGGTGGTTCCTCCACATATGGTTTGGCCGGTGGTGTTGAACGGTTCTTTAAATACAGGTCCAGCTTCTTCGGGCTGAAGCTATATGACCCTATCCCCTTTAAGGCATTAACCGTCTCTGTGTATTTTGGGCTCCCATTATATCCATAATTCATTATCACAATTGCCAAAGTATCATTAGTCAAAATTCCTTCCACCAAGGTTGGCAGCTGATCGTGGTCCATCTTTGGGTGTCTGAGTGGAGGGTTTATCCCTAGATGAAAACCTAAGGATGCACAAAAGAAAAACGAAATAAAAAGAAAACATCAAGAGAAAAGTAATTACCAACAAGTCAAATACCAACAAATAACCTAGTTTGAGCCATATTCCCTGGCAACGGCGCCACTTTTTGATAACGCTCAAACCACACTTCCAACTGAAGTATGAAGTAGACGTTGTCAATAAAGAACCCAACTAATAGGTCGGGGTCGAACCCACAGGAAATATGGAAGATCTAGATTACAGCCAGTAGATGAAGTTGTATGGTAATTACTTCACAATGGGGGGGTTCTAATAAAAAGCAATAATAAAAATAAACAGCAATCAAGATTATATTTGTGAATCAATAATCAAAGGATAACTAGGGTTTGTGTTCCCCGTGGATTCATAATAGCTTTGGGTATACACTCGTGATCTTTACCAATACTTACTTATAGAACTGATAACTTATATTCATTCAAACGATCGACCAATCCCTGTTGAATGACTATCCTCAATTACTCGACCAAGTCTCATGAGTTTTGCAAACTAACCATTATCACTAAGTTCCAGATATAACTATCCTGCAACCACAATTCGAATTAATACAATTATCATCAAGATCAAGGCTCTGTTGTAATTCTCTTTTCCTAATATCTACCTCTTCGACCAAAGCAAGAAAAGAATTGAGGCACTTCCTAACATTCTAAACCGCTAAGAATCATTAAAGATGAAGAGAATACCAATATAAGTATTTAGTATTGGTTTTAGAATCGCTTTGTGCAACCCTAACTACTTAATCCACCATGGTTCCCACAACCCTAGCTATAGAGGTTTTAGCCTCTCATAGTTGCAAGGTTGTGATTGGTGTTCATGATTGAATACACAAAACAATACTTACAAAGATGATTGAGAAAAACAATTCCTTCAATTAAACCACGAAATCTTGAATAACAAGTAGCACGAACAAGATGAATTCAAGAAAAGGTTGATCACAAGGTTGAACCAACTCAATTCTCTCTTCCAATGATGTAAAATTGCTTACTACAATGTCTTTTTTTCTAGAATTAGGTCTATTCGTCATCCTCTATTAAAAATAAAACATAAAAAGTATTTATAGAGACAAAAGAATCATTTTCCTAAACCAAAAGGACTGCTTTCCATATCTGTCGCCGACCTCGTCATGAGTCCACCTACGACTCGTAGGGGCTTCTCACGGATCATTACATCAACTCATGGGTTGGAGTGTTGGCTGAATTTTGGCTAGGTGTTGGGCCAAAGTACGATTCATACCAACATGCTATGACTCATACATTGACACCCGTGACTTGATCCTGATCTTTTGAACTTTTCCTGAACTTCACCACAACCGGTATGGTACGACTCGTACCTTCATCTGACGGGTCATAGGGTACTCTAGTATTTAGAATCATCCTTCTGTACAATTCTTTTGGATTTCATCACGACTGGCTTACCGCGACTCATACCACCATGGTACGATCTGTGACAAGTCTCATAAGATTATTCTTCCAAGTTAAACTTTTAGCTTTTGATCAAAGACCTCAGTACGACTCGTAGGTCCATCCTACTGATCGTACTGTGGTTTGCACTTTTTGCCATTTTTGCATACTTTTAGCTTCCATTTGCAATTTATTGTTCCAACACCCATTTATCCTGAAATCAAAAGAAAAGTGCCTCATATCCACATAAATACACCTAAGTCCATGATATTTTCTTAATTTTGAGCGTCAATAATGCTGTAAATTCATAGCACATCACTCATACGCGGAGGTCCCAGTCCAGATCTTTGACCGTCAGGTTCAAAAGCTGAGGAACAAGGAGGTAGCTTCAGTCAAGGTCTTATGGAGAAATCAGCATGTTGAGGGAACTATGTGGGAGGCTGAAGAGGATATGATGGCTAGGTACCCCCATTTGTTCCCTTCCGACTTAGTTTCAGTTCAAGGTATCAATTCCCTTCCCAAAACTGCTTTTAGTTCGTACGTTTCAATTTCTTTCATTTAAATGAACATGTGCATGATTAGTGAATTCAGTTCAAACTTGTGATTCAGTTTAGAGATAGTCATTCCGCTAGCTTTCAGTTTTCATGATCAGTATTTGACTATAAATCTCTGTTGCCCTGTGTGTTTTCCAATATTCTAGGATGAATGTTCCAAAGGGAGAGATATTGTAATGCCCCAAAAACTCAAAGACCAAATCCAGAACTTAAATTAGAGAAAACTAGAAAATCTGCACCAAGTCACAAAATGAGTCGTTCTGTGACTCGTGAGGAGTGACCACGAGTCGTTAAGTGACTCATGGTGAGGCCTGGAAGCATAGTTTGAAATTTTGAGTTTGGGGTGACCACGAGTCATGGTCAACCCCATGAGTCGTGATATCACCCGTGATCAAGAATAATTTTAGGCCAGAAAGAGGTTAGGAAGTGAACCTAATGACTGGTCACCACGAGTCGTGGTCCATGCCATGACCCGTTAGGTGACTCGTGGTTAGGTCTTGGTCAGGAACTAGGGGAGGTCGACAGTGTACCCAACGGATCCTCAAAATGACTTGTTTGGTACACCACGAGTCGTGGGGACTCCTAGGTGTTTAAGGCAGTGTAGACCATGAGAGGTGACCAAAACTCGTGGTTACTAACCATGACTAATTAGGTCCCTCGTGGTGACCATCCGTATTTTCCAGGCAGTGCACCTCACGAGTGTGACCACGAGTCATGGTCACTAACCACGACCCGTTAGGTCACATGTGAGGACTGACAGTCAGTTTTTCCCTACAAGTTTTCAAGAGCCTTTTAGTAAATTCCTACCCTCCTAAACATTAAACTATGTCATTTTTAGCATATTTTCAGACTTATTAGTGGGGTTACACAGTATCTTTCCTCATTCCCCACTCAGACCTTCAGAAAACAGATTGTAGAACTTTTCTTAGAGTTTTTTAGAGCAAGAGCTAGGGCAGTCTTTTCTCCTCAATTTCTCAAGGAATTCTTCGGGCTTTTTCACCAAGTATGTGGGAATTCAACAAGGGAATAGTTCTTCCCTTGTGTCCCCAAATTCCTCCCTATTTCTCTCTATCAGTGGTAGCCCTGAAATTACTAAATGTCAAGAAATTGTTATTCATACTTCATCTAAATCATTTGAAATATTGCACCATGTTAATATTAGATATTTTCAATCAGTCTGTGGTTGATGTGATATTAAATCTTGTGAAGTGAAATTTAGCCCTATTTCCTGAACTAGAAAAAAATTTGGAATTTGCATTACTGCTTGATTTTCGAATATTAGATTGATTTATCCGTGTTGGTAACTCCCATGTAGTTAGTAGAATTGAATCTCAATCAGAATATTTTCAGTTCAATTTTAGTAAGAATGATAGAATTCTCAATGTCAGTAAGAAAATGTTAGCTAATCAGTTTGACTGCAAAATTTCCTGAGGTATTAGTAGTACCTCCCAGTTTTTAGAATCAGATTCAGAATTCAGTTTCATTAGTCCACTAGGCAGTCATGACACTTTATATATATAGCTTTGACTAGCCTTAGGACCCAGTATTATATTTTAGTTTGTTTTGTAGATGGTTACAACACTTCCAAATAAGCAGCTCTGACAAGTCTTCGAACCCAATTTCAGAATCTGGTCCGATAAGACTCTCAGGCTGCTTTCAGATATGTATATCTAACTAGTCTTGGGCCCCAGTTTTGAGCTATCAACCTAGTATTTAGCCTAGGACTATCCAGTGGGAGTAGGACTTAGCATCGAGCAGACCGGGGTTCCAGCGCACCCAGGTTCCCAGAACAATGTTGCCAGCATAGGTTGCAGTATTTATTGGCCAGATTGGCCCCAAAATTTTGTGATTACCCAGTTCATGCCTTATACCCTGGCAAGGTATATCGGATCCTACCAATGGGGTGTATACATCAGACTCCACGTTTAACTCACATGGTTACATGCCGGTTATAGACTCTCCACTAGTCTGTTTAGTCTAGTTTAGTTTAGATCAGTACTCTAGACTTATAACATGCTTTGACCATCAGACAGGGTCTTTTAGACCACCTCAGTAGTTCAGTTATCTAGTTCAGTAGCTTTAGTTGGTCTTTGCATGTCTTTTCAGCCCAGCATTTTCTTTTATTTATCCCATTGTGTTACGTTTCTCTCATTTACTCAATACATTCAAAGTACTGACGCATACTTTTATGTTGTATGATTTTATGATACAGCTGCAGGATCTCAGTCTCAGCCCCGTTAGTCGACCACTCACCGAAGATCTCAACTATTCCAGTTGGTGAGTCCTCATCCTTTGAGGACAGAGATTTATTGCTTCAGATATACTTTTCTCCCTTTTCATTTAGATTTGGAGTTTGCTGTGGGCTTTTCCCAACAACTCATCAGTCATAGTGTCTTTCGGATGTAGATTTATTTTTCTGACTCAGATTGGTATTTCAGATTTATAGTGTTGTTCTAATATTTTCAAATACTATGAACCAGCTTTATTTCTATCAAGTATTTATATTTTCACTTTAAACTTCCGTTGTATGTATTTTTATGTTACTCAGAATGCCAGTGTATGATAGACCAGGGATTGACTTCGAGTCACTTGTGACTTCAAGCATCGTGTTCCATCTAGGGTGTAAACTCGAGGCGTGATAGTTTGGGTCGTGATAGTTTAAGTGTGGGCTGGAGGAAATAGATTTCATGTTTATTCCTTCTTTGCTAAATTTGTAGTAGGTTATTGCACTAGTTGTCATTCTCTGTATTGGTAGCTGATTAATGATTGATAAGACTATGGTTTGTAATACCTAGAAATGATGATGACTTGAACTCTAATGATGCCTTGTTACTTTTCATTTGATCATCTTTGCTTAGTTAGTTTTGTTAATTGAGAGTCATTTTTTTAGTTTCATCATAGAGGTAGTGACCCTTCCCGATGATGGATGGATGACGACCATCTTAAAGAAAAATTAGTCACAATTTTTTCATTTTTTAGGATAGAGTCAAAACTACTACTTGTGTGCTCTTTGATATTCCACTTAGAAGCTAAGCAAGGGGTAATGAAGTAGTCATCTTGAATGCATAAAAGTACAAAATATCCATGAGAGACACATAGGTTCTTTAATTTTAGTCAAAGAAAAATAATCTTAGGGTTTAATAATGATAGTTTCATTCAACTTGATTGTGTAGATATGTAGCCATAGGAAACTGACTAACATCTTGATTCCATGAGAGGTGAGCTTTAATTGTAGTGTTTTGTACATAATGTAGCATCTAGAACTTGCCTAAGTGTGCATAGGATAGCTAGCTGCCAATAAAGTAAGATGTGACTAAGGCATTTCTTTGAAAAACCCATTTTGTCCATTTTTTTGTACCTTCCTTAACACCATCCCTAGTTAACTCCTTTGAGCCATAAGCCGTAATTTTCTTCTTATCCACAAAAGAAGCCTATTCCCCTTTGTTGTGAGACCTTCTGAATTTTTGATCCAAAGATAGTTTGAGGCGCTTTTAGAATTAAGAATGAGGTCCACCGAGGTAGAAAGAATCAAGGGAGAGTAAAGAAACAAAAAATGTGTGGATGATAAGAAGAGAAAATAGAAGACTGGTGCCCACAAAAAGATGTTGGGTACTTGCTGCTAAAACATAAATGAAAAGATTTTAATAGTTGATCATAATCTTAAACTTATAAGTTGAAACTAGCAGTCAAGTAGTATAAAGGGGGCATGAGAAAAGAGAAGGGAATTAGTGAAAGAAAAGGGTGAGCAGTGAGAAAAAGAGCTGGATAAGAAAGAAAAAATTGTCTTAAAGTGCTTAGGACTGGTAGTCACTACTAAGAAAAATCATTCCTACCCATCTCATAGCCAACATTACAACAAAGAAAATTCCTTACGATATTACTTTTTTTGAAGCAACTAAGTAGTCTAAATGTATATGAGGGGCAAGATTATGGTATATTACATTTGTATGATACATCATTTCTGAGAGTGAGTGTGTCTTGCTTATTATGTTCCAAGATTTGATTGATAATATGAGAAAAAGAACATCACTAAATAAGCGAGAGCATACGATGGTCAAAGTAGGTATACTATGTGTTGCATGTTTCATACTTAATCATGTTGGCCATGTTTTGAAAAGACGAGTCAATTAGAGAGGCTTTGTAGTCTCGAATGTGAAATTTTCTATATGTGCTTGATGTGATTTGTAAGAATTGATGAACCACTGATGCATGCGCTCTGTGCTAGTTGCTTGAGTGAGGATTGATTGGAAAGAAGTGGTGAGAAAGGATGTTCATGCACATAAGTAAAGTTTGTTCAAGGACAAACAATGACTTAAGTGTGGGGCGGTGATGTTGGGCATATTCTTATGCCCATTTGCCATGTTTTGGCCCATGTTTTTCCTTGTTATAAGTACATTATCCTTATGAAATGCATGAATTCATGTTTATGTATGTCTTATGAGCTAACCAGTGTTTTTAGATTTTTTGAGAAGGAAACCAAGGATAAAAGACTCAAAAATGATTCAA
Source organism: Datura stramonium (assembly GCA_018107945.1). Taxonomy (NCBI): domain Eukaryota; kingdom Viridiplantae; phylum Streptophyta; class Magnoliopsida; order Solanales; family Solanaceae; genus Datura; species Datura stramonium. The sequence goes on from JACEIK010005741.1 coordinate 16,624, forward strand.
GGTGTGAAGGAAGAAGAGTTCGCAAAAGTTGGCCTAGGGAGAGACCCCCAACTTCAGAGAAAATTGTGCTCATGTTGGTGTAATGGGTGGCATGGCGCACAAGGGCCTTAATTCAAAGGAATTTTTACTCAACACCTTGGCAAGGTAAGTGGACTAAAGCATTCTGAACTTTGAAAAATTTTCCAACACTTTAGTATAGTGAGAAAGTTTCGCGCCAGACTCAAGACTTCAGAAAATTTGACTAACACCTTGGTGCGTTGGATAGAGTGGCATGCCAGAGGGCAAACTTCAGAAGAATTTCAAGTCAAAATTCTGGTGCAGTAGATGGTGTGGTGTGCCAAGCCCATTTTGGGACGAATTTTCAAGTTTAAAGATGCACTTCTTTAGGACAAAGAGTCATTGGATCAGATTCTCTAAATATTACATTTAGGGCATTTTGCTAGCTATCATTCATTGTGTTGATTAGGTTGTACGCAATTCTTGGAGGAAGAGACAAGTGTATTTTCTAGGTTTCTTCTTTAAATTTTGTTTTTGATTTGAATGATAAATTCTATAGTTTTCCACTTGAATATGATTAGCTAAACTCTTGTTCTAGGGATTTGTCTATAGAAAATGGCTGAAGTTTGAAAGTTTGTTTATAAAAGTTCTTAATTCTTCGTTAAAGGTTGTTTATACTTATGTTAATTGCTTATTTGTTAGATTTATCACCTCATGAATATATCTATTGGATTTTGGTTGAACTCGGGAGAGGGAACCAAAAGAGGTTCCAAAGACCCTTGAGCCATGGGTTCAAGGATAGATTTCATTGTCGAGGATAGGAATATACCTTTCAACCCTGTTCAGTTGAATACAACTAACCACAATTGTTGTCTCATGCTTCTCCTGCGACCATAGTAATATAGGTGTTAGGGTTCATGGGATAGTTCTTGAATGTTCGGGAGAATGGAAAGAAATGGGAAAGTAACTTGCAACTAGCAATCTTAGGAAGAATTAGTCTAGCATATTCAATTCTTGAAACTCAACGTTAAGTGAAAGTGCCAATACCCTAGATTCTATCATCATTTGAATTACAACTTTTTTGAAAAGTGTTCAATTCATTTGTTAATATACTTTCCATGTTTTAGTAGTAGAATTTCCAAACCATTCCCCATTTTTTATTTGTGTTTATTAGAATAGTGAATTAAAGTATTAAGCATTTAATCTGATAAGTCTCTAAGGGATCGATATCGGGACTTCATCGTCCTATATTACTTAACTACCACGTGTGCTTGCGTGCACTTGGATTACATCAATAATTATGATTTTTTCTACTATTATTGATCTTAATTCATCAAGAAAGAGTTGCTAAATCCCATAACTAGGGCTATGGGAACAATGATGAATTATCAAACATAGGCAAAGTACTTAGTGATTCTTTAATGGGGTTTATGCATGTACTATTCTTCCCTTTATTTTAATTTCTTTTTAACGGCCGTGAATGTTAAAAATAGCCTTATTCTTGATCACTGGACCAAGGAGGTAATGAATGGGAAAAGGAATTACCCACAGAGATGCGAGGCTATCAACCCTCATCTGATAGCTTGACCTTGTCCGGGAATAGCTAATATGAGAACAAAGCTAAAAGTTAGGAAAGTATACACCTGTAAATGGACCGAGTTGCGTGGTGATAATCATCTATATAGGGTACCAACCATTTAGGTGAACTTAACTTACCGATTTTGCAAGCTAAACACCATGATAGATCACTAGTACAATAATCTTGTGTTGTTATAAAATTGTGAGGAACACGATCCTAGTCACTTCACTCATTGATTACAACTAACTTTAAAAAATATTTTAATCTCGTTAACTTTTCATTTAACACTGTTATTTTTTACACCCACCCATATGAATGTATTTATCTTTTGTGACTCCTTATGTTGCTATTAGTTTTAGAGTTAGTTCCAAAATTATATCAGATCCTTTCTCAGTCTCTACTGAATCAGTTATAGCTCGACGGGCATACAAAAATTGCCCTATCACAGTCCTTCAGAAAGTCACCTCAGTTGATCAAATAGAGTTAGACATGACTTATTTTAATGTTATCTTTGGTATGCATTGGTTGCATGCTTGCTATGCCTCAGTGAATTATAGAACCTGTACAGTGGAGTTTTGATTCTCGGGTGAGCCAATCCTAGAATGGAAGGATAGTTCAACATGCCTGTATGTCATGACCAGAGCATAGGCCTGGAACCTAGAACCATAAATGGCTCCAAGTCGACCCATGGCATGAACAAGATAACTAAAGCTCAACATAAATAGTGTTGAAAGCTAAATTCTGGAACAGCGGACGTCTGAACATTTAATACATCCGAACAATGGAATATCAAACGTTGAATCTAAAGCTATATACATAACTATGTCTGATAAGCCTCTTCGTACTGACGAGCTGATGGGACAAGACCCCAACTAGCTCACTAAAAGACTGAAACTGAAAGACGATAATAACAAGGCTAACTGAAGGTCCTCGATGGATGAGGACTCACCACTAAGAGTAGATATGCTAAACCTTGAGAACTAGCTAACGACGGGACTAGGCTTGAACATCTGAGCTTGTATCATGAAACGATACAACATGGAATATGCGATCAGTACTTGGAATGTACCAAGTATGCAAGGTAAGTAAAACAGTCGAGTAAGTAAAAATGAAAACATGTATATCATAAATCATTAAATCATGAGATTCTGAGAGTAAGGCTTGCATGCTATTAAATTAAAACATGATTGAACATAACTAAGTCTCGTAACTGAATCAAATTACCTAAAGCTGAAACTAATAATCATAAGTAAAATTGAACATTGGGTCAAACCTGCTGAAAATATAATATCACAACTAATGATCATGCACAACTGAAATCATGAGGAACAGTGGGGGACTCCTCATATGACCGATATTACCATGATAGAGCTTACGTGGTCTCAACTATCACACTCAAGTGGGCAGAGTCATCCAAAGCCTTGTCAAGGCTAAGGGTGCTACCGTAATATCGATATCAAGTTGAAGGCCCTTCGGGGGCAGGAAAATCTCACAAGGGAGGTCCCAAAGAGTCTGAACATACTTATGTTGGCACGTAGTTCTGAGGCCGGGGGTTGTCTGAACCCCTAGCCTACTTGGTGTTGCACTATTCCCAAAAACATGCATATGCTGTCCATTATTTTTTAACAAAGCTGAACCATCATCTTTCGATGAAGCTGATCATAACAATTTATACATAGTCTAAAAACTAACATGAGGAGCCTTAGCTTGAAACATACCACAAGCTGAAAATAGGAGTCTAGACTCCAGAAATCATGTGGTAAGCTAATATCATAAGATTTAGTCAATTCATGAAGTCATACATAGGACATGTGGGCTTGCCCAAACTTTAACATGCTTGAAATAGTCTTGAGAGTAGAAATCGTGGATACATACATGGGTAATTCATAAACATTCTTAAATACTGGAAATCTAATCATAATTGCGAGCATAAATCATAAATTCAACTTTTCATGAAACTAGCATAATTGGGCATCATACTATTAAAACTTAAAATCATGAATTTTAATAAAAATCATTATAAAACATACCCATGAATCTTAAAACATCATTAGAAACATGAATAGAATTTACCCATGATAGAAACATAAGGAATTTTATAAATTGGGTTAGAACCCCATGGAACCATGCACTTGAATTCATGAATTGAGAAGGGATTTGGGCATGAGAGTGAAGAGAAACTCCCATTCATAATCCTACATACCTGGGTAATCTGGTTTTACACTATTCCTTGAATGCCCAAGAGAATTGGAGAAGAAATTGAAGAGTTCTAGGCTTGATCTCCTTCGGTATCTTCTAGTCATGCATGCATGGGGAGGGAATAGGTTAGAATGGATTAAATTCTCTTACAACCCTCCTAACTGAGCTTAAAACGATGTAATTTAGGACTTAGGAGCTTAGAAATTACGATATTACCCTTACTTACTTCGCTGGAAATTACACACTACCAGGAGTAATGATTCATCCAATGGGTCTTCCTGAGAACCAACGAGTCATTACTTTGATCGTTACTTTGCTAGATTTTCCAGGTTCAGGTCTTCAACCATGACTGGAAAGGACGGGTCGTTACTTGTCCCATCGACTCATCACTTCCGCCCGTTGTCACCACTACCTGCAACTACCTACCTTTTGGAATTCTTCCCAATGGGTTCATAGCATGGCTTATTACACTAACCTATGAGTCGTTCCATGGCTCGTTGGTTCAGGACCTGCTGACCAATAGTCTCACCATGACAGGAAGTCACGGTCCATTAATGCTTCCCACGAATTGTACAACGAGTCATCCTGAGGTAATTTTCCAACTTTTCTACTAAACACCCTTGAAACTTCCAAGTCTAGTCTTAGGCACTTTTGGGATATTACAATATCTCCCCCTTGGGAACATTTGTCCTCGAATATAGGGTGAAGATACTGAATAACTGGGGGGAAAAGTCTACCATCCCAAATACTGAATATCTGAAGCTGAAAACTGATGGAGTAATTGACTCCGAACTGAAATTCATGACTAAACTGAATTCATAAATCATACATACATGCACTGACATGATAGAAACTGGAATACATGAACTAGATAGGAAACTTACTAGAGTATTAAGGAGGAAACTGATACCTCAAGCTGGGACTGGCATAGAAGGTAAAACATGCGAGTATTTTGCCATCATATCTACCATGGCTTCCCACGCAGCTCTCTCAACATGCTGATTTCTCCACAAGACCTCTACTGAAGCTACCTCTTTGTTCCTCAACCTTTGAACCTGACGATCAAGTATTTCAATCGCAATCTCCTCATAAGTAAGGTTATCCTTCACACCTGCGCTTTCCACCGGAACAACCAAAGTCGGGCCACCTATGCACTTCTTCAAGAACAATAAATGGAAAATTGGATGTACTAAAGCCAATTCTGAGGGCAACTCCAACTCATAGGCCACCTTGCCAACACGTCTTACAATCCTGTATGGACCAACATATCCGAGACTAAGCATCCCCTACCTTCATGGGAGACACTTTTAGAAACACCCAATCATCAACTTCAAATTCAACTTCTCTCCTCCTCACATCCGTATAGGACTTTTGACGACCTTGAGATGTTTTCAGCCTCTCCCTTATAAATTGAACCTTCTCCATAGCCTCATGAACTGATTCTGGGCCTATCAACAAAGCTTCACCTATTTCAAACCAACCAATAGGCGATATACATCTCCGTGCATAAATAGCCTCAAATGGAGCCATCTGAATGCTGGATTGGTAGCTGTTGTTATGAAAACTCGGTGAGAGGTAAGTGATCATCCCAAAATCCTTTGAAGTCAATCACACATGCTCTCAAGATGTCCTCAAGAATCTGAATATTTCACTCAGCCTGACCATCTATCTGCGGGTGAAAAGTTGTGCTAAGCTTGACTTGAGTACCGAGTCCCTACTGAAACAACCTCCAAAATTTGTACGGTAAAATGAGTACCTCTATCTGATATAATGGAAAAGGGAAATCCATGAAATCGAACTAACTCCTGAATATACAATCCAGCATAATCCTCCGCTGAGTCGGTAGTTTTGACTGATAGAAAATGAGTTGGTTTAGTCAATCTATCCACAACCACCCAAATAGAGTTATACAGTCGATGAGTACGAGGCAACCCTGTAATGAATTCCATGTTGATTTCCTACCACTTTCAAGTAGGGATACTAATGTCTTGTCGCACTTCTCCGTGCCTTTGATGGTCAACTTTCACTTATTGACAATTCAGACACCTAACCACAAACTCTACTATGTCCTTCATGCCACTCTACCAATAGACTTCCCATAGGTCACGGTACATCTTGGTGGCACCTGGATGTATAGAGTATTCGAACTGTAGGCCTCACACAACATCTGATCTCTCAAGTCATCAACACCCGAAACACACAAACAGCCCTGATATCAAAGTGCACCATCTCCCCCTTGGGAGAAAACCTAAACCTTCTGATTTTGAATCACTTTCTTCAATTTTACCAAAATAGGATCTTCATCTTGCCTGGCCTTAACTTCAGTCACCAAAGGATTCTGAACTATTTTGCACAATGACACCACCATTTGTTGAATCAACAAGGCGAACTCCTAATAGTGCGAGCCGATGCACATCCTTCCCTAACTCTTTCCTCTTCTCATCTATATGAGACACACTCTCCATAGAAAGTCTGCTAAGAGTGTCTGCTACCAATTGGCCTTTCCCAGATGATAAAGTCCACTCACATCATAATCTGAAGAAGCTCTAACTACCTTCATTTTCGTAGATTCAGGTCCTTCTGAGTAAACATGTTCTGTAGGCTCTTGTGGTCCATAAACACATCCACATGGACCCCGTGTAGATACTGTCTCCAAATCTTCAAGGCAAATACTACTGCTGCTAATTCATGGTTATGAGTCGGATAGTTCTTCTCATGAACCTTAAGTTGCCTAGAATCATAGGCTATGACCTTACCGTGCTACATCAATACACAACGAAGGCCGATCCTCGAGGAGTCAGAATATACCATAAATCCATTGGTACACTCAAGTAGTGTCAATACTAGTGCACAGCCTAGGCCAATTCTTCACAACTTCTATATTTTGAGAGTCCACATGCATAGCCTCATTTGACACCACATGACCCAATAATGCTACTGAACCCAACAAAAACTCATACTTTCTGAATTTAGAAAATAGTTGGCGATCGTTAAGAGTCTGTAGCACCACCCTTAAATGAGCGGCATGCTCCTCCTCACTCCGAGAATATATGAGAATATTATCTATGAACACAATCACGAACATATCTAAATATGGCTTGAACATTCTATTCACCAAATCCATAAAAGCTACAGGAGCATTCGTTAGTCCAAAAGACAAAACTACAAACTCATAGTGACCATACTGAGTCTTAAAAGTTGTCTTCGGGATGTCACTCTCTTTAACACTGAGCTAATGATATCCGAATCTGAGGTCTATCTTTGAGAAAGACTTGGCACCCTAAAGTTGGTCAAACAATTCATTAATTCTGGGGAAGGGATATTCGTTCTTGATGGTGACCTTGTTCAAATGCCAATAATCAATGCATATCTGAAGAGAACCATCCTTCTTTCGAACAAAGAGTTTATACATATGAAAACAAATTTGAAAGTCTAAATCTACGTCTGAAAGTCATCCATATCTGATGAGTTGCTGAGACAAGCCCCAACTAACTCTAAAGTCTAATTGTATGAAAATAAACATCATCCTTGAAAGATGAGGACTCGCCACTAGTGCAGCTGATAACCTTGTGAGAATATCTGCTAACAGTGTTGAGACTGAGAACCTGCGACTGTATCATAATACAATGCAACATTAAAGGTATGTGTCAGTACTTTGAATGTGCTAAGTAAGTAGGAGAAAACATAACGCAGAGAATAAATAACTGAACTGTAATGACATGCTATGACCAACTAAAAATACAAAAACTGAGTAAATCGAAATATAATTGAAATGGTCAAAATGACCCTGTCTGATGGTCAAAGCAATGTCCTAAATATGAGATACTGATCTGAACTAATTGTACTGAACTGATCTGAGCCGAGTGACTGAAACTGTTCTGAGCCGAGCTAAACTGAAACTGTATTGACTAGTGGGAGAGTCTATAACTGACATATAACCACGTGAGCTAGACATGGAGTCTGATGTATACACCCCATCGGTAGGACCTAATATACCTTGTTGGGGTATAAAGGCATGAACTGTGAAAATCACTGTATGGCCCATTTGGGCAAAAATAACCAATGGTGGCAACATAGTTCTGGGAACCTGGGTGCGCTGGAACTCTGGCCCCCTCGGTGCTAAGTCTTACTCCCACTGGATAGTCCTAACATAACTACTATTACCCAGCTGATAGCTTGAAACTGGGGCCAAAGACTAAGTCAGGTATACTTATCTGGAAGTACCTTGAGAGTCTTATCGGACCGGATTCTGTAACTGGTGTTCTCAGACTGGCTAGAGTTGCTTATCTGGAAGCGTCATAACCGTCTAAGAACAGACTTAAGCTGAAGCTAGTGGTTCTAAGACTAGTCAGAGCTGCTTATATGGAAGCGTCGTAACCCTCTAAAGAACTAATTAAAATTGATAACTGAAAACTAATAACTGATATCTGGGAGGCACCACTGACACCTTATGAAAAGACTATAGCAAAACTGATAACTGATAACTGAAACTAAAAGACTGGGAGGTATTACTGACACTCCAAGTAAACTAACTATAGCCACACTGATAACTGACCTTTCTATAAAACTCTGAGTGTTTTGAGTGTTGACTGACCCTTCCAGTCTTTACGATGCACTCAACGAATTGTGGGCTTAGGGATGACTCGTGATGCCAAGTCATGAAGTGTACTAGATATTTTCTTTAAATTTAACAACTTTCCAATGACTCACTCAATGAGTCGTGAGATACCCCATGACTCTTGACTCCCTTTGTTACCACTGAAACCAATTTTTGCTCCTTCGCCCCACGACCAGACATGATGAGTCATTACCTGACCCAACGACTCGTCCTTTCCTCCGACGTCACCATAGCCTCGGGTGATATACTTTTCGAGAATTCTTCCATTGACCGATGTAACGAGTCATTTCCTGTCCAAACGACTCATCATGTCGTTCGTTGCCACTGATCCATATGTGCATCCTTAGGACGACTCATTACCTTACCCAACAAGTCGTCACTTCCCTCATGGTCCACCAAAAAATTGACCCCAACTCACTGAATTTCTGCTTGTAATGGTGGACTCCACAACTCATTACCTCACTTCACGAGTCGTGATGTGAGTATTTACCCCTAAGATCTGGAAAGGAACATTCACTGTCTGCTTGTCATGAGTCTTACCTCGACTCGTAAGGTTACCTAACGGGTCGTACCACAACTCATTCAGAGGCAAATTTTTCACTTTCAACTGAATTATTTATTTAATTCTGGGGTATGATCTTACAAACTTTTGGGGTGTTACAGAGACAGTCCCTGAGATATTATATATACCATTTTTTGTTTCTACGCCCATCGCCAAATCTGTGATAGCTAGATGAGTTTACTGGAACTGTGAGTATTGGTATGTGATAGATCAACCATAACTGATCTTAGTTGAGCTTGAAATGGTTTATTTTGATTTCATTAAGGATATGGATTGGTTGGCAGCATGTTATGCTAATGTTGATTGCAAGCCAAGGTTGTTAGATTCCATTTTTCCCAGCGAGCCAGTCCGGGAATGGCAAGGTATTGCTGCTACGCCTAAAGGTAAGTTTATTTCATACCTTAAGGCTCAAAAGTTGATATCCAAAGGTTGTATTTCTCACTTGGTTTGCATAAGAAACTTGGAATGTGAGCATGCGACTCTCCAGTCAATTCCTATTGTAAATGAGTTCCCCGAAGTCTTTCTAGAGGATTTTCCTGTAATTCCCCCTGAAAGGGAGATAGATTTTGCTATTGAACTACTTTCGGGTACTCAGCCTATATCGATCCCTTCTTACAGAATGGCGCCAACATAGATAAGGGAATTGAAGGAGCAGTTGAGAGATCTGCTCGAGAAGGGATTCATTCAACCTAGTGTATCTCCTTGGGGTGCACCAGTGCTCTTTGTGTGAAAGAAAGATAAGTCGTTAAGAATGTGTATTGACTACAGGTAGATAAATAAGGTTATGATTAAGAGTAAGTACCCACTTTCCAGGATTGATGACCTGTTTGATCAGTTACAGGGTGTCAGATGCTTCTCAAAGATTGATTTGAGATTCGAGTACTATCAGTTATGGGTTAGGGAAGTTGATATCCCTAAGACTGCCTTCAGAACCAAATATGGACATTATGAGTTCTTAGTGATGTCATTTGGGATTTAATGCCCCAGTATCTTTTATGGATTTGATGAATAGGGTATTTAGGCCCTTCCTTGATGTATTTGTTATTGTCTTTATCGAGGACATCCTGATTTATTCACAATCAAAGGCTGAGCATGCAGATCACCTGAGAGTTGTGTTACAGACTCTCTAGGAGCACAAATTGTACACTAAATTTTCTAAGTATGAATTTTGGCTAACATCTATGGCTTTCCTTGGTCATGTAATTACAGTTGAAGGTATAAGAGTGGATAGTCAGAAGATAGAGGCAGTAAAGAGTTGGCCCAAACCTTTGAATCCTACAGAGGTTCATAGTTTTCTGGGATTGGCAGGTTACTATCACAGATTTGTACAAGGTTTTTCTACTAACTCCGTGCCATTAACAAAATTGACTCATAAAGCAACTAAGTTTCAATAGTCAGAGGCATGTGAGTGAACGATTATGGCGTCACTACCTGTATAGGGTACATGTTGATATTTTTACGGATCATAAGAGTCTTCAGTACCTACTCTAGCAGAAGGAGTTGAATTTATGCCAGAGAAGGTGGTTAGAATTGCTGAACGATTATGATGTTAGCATCTTGTATCATCTGAGTAAGAAAAATGTTGTAGCTGATGCGTTAACTCGCAAGTCTATGGGTAGATTGAGTCATATTCAGGTTGATAGGATTGAAATGACCAAGACTCTACAGCAGTTGGATGACTTACAGATTTGGTTACTGGATGCTGAATATGGGGGTGTTATTGTCCAAAACACAGTAGAATCGTCCTTGGTAGCGGAAGTTAAGAAATGGCAACATAATGATGCAGAGTTAGTCTTACTGAGAGATAGTATACTGCAGCATAAACGTAGCCTATTTGATTGTGGACCTGATGGAGTTCTTAGATACCAGGGTCGTCTATGTGTACCTAATGTGGGTGAGCTACGGGAACAAATTATGAATGAAGCTCATTACTCTCGATATTCAGTACAGCCAGGTGCCACGAAGATGTATTGTGACCTGAGGCAGCTATATTGGTGGAATGGCATGAAAAAGGACATCACAGGTCTTGTGACTCAGCATCCCAATTGCTAGCAGGTGAAGATCGAGCACTAGAGGCCTGGGGTCTAGTGCAGGATATAGGATTTCTAGCCTGTAAATGGGAGGTGATAAATATGGATTTTATTAAATAATTGCCTCGAATGAGCAGGAAGCATGATTCTATTTGGGTAATAGTAGAAAGATGATCAGTCCACTTTTTGCCAGTCAGGACACTTATGCCGCAGAGAATCATGTCAGGCTGTATATATAGGAGATAGTTTGCCTACATGGCGTCCCCTTATCCATTATTTCTGATAGATGTGCTCAGTTCACAACAAACTTCTGGAAGTCTTTCTAGAATGTCCTAGGCACTCAGGTAACCCTCAGTACTGCATTTCATCCTTAGATAGATGGACAAGTTGAACGCACCATTCAGACTCTTGAAGATATGTCGCGTGCTTGTGTTTTATATTTTGGCAGAAGTTGGGATGATCATGTTTCCTTGATAGACATGGCCTATAATAACAGCTACCAGGAGAGTATTTAGATAGCCCTATATGAAGGTTTATATGGGTGAAAGTGAAAGTCACCAATGGGCTGGTTTGAACTCAGTGAGGTAGAGTTATTAGGGCTAGACTTAGTGCAGCAAGCTATTAACAAGGTGAAACTTATTAGAGATCGACTTCAAATGGCCCAAATAAGGAAGAAGTCTTATGCGGATGTACAATGTCGAGCACTGGAGTTTGTTTTGATGATGGGGTCTTCTTGAAAGTATCACCTATGAAAGGCGTCATGCAATTTGGCCGAAAGGGAAAGCTGAACCTTAGATATGTTTGGTTTTATAGAGTTATCGGCAGGATAGAGAAAGTAGCCTATGAGTTGGAATTGTCACCAGAGATAGCGGTAGTCCACCTAGCATTTCATGTATCGATGTTGCAGAGGTGTATAGGAGATCCAACCCATGTTATGCCTGTCGATGATGTTTGGATGTCTGACGAGATGACCTACACCAAGGTCTCAGTTGCGATTCTTGACCGGCAAGTCAGGAAACTTCGGACCAAAGAAGTCGCCTCGGTTAAAGTATTGTGGTGAAGTAATAACATCGAGGAAGTAACTTGGGAGGCTGAGGAGGAGATGAAGAAGTAATATCCTCACCTATTCGATGTCGATGTGATATTGAGGTATGTATTTGATACCTAAGTTACTGAGTATCTATTTTGTTGCATATTAAGCGAAATTAATTTCCATTCGAGGATGAATGTTCCTGGCGGGGGGGCGGAGAATATTACACCTCAGAAAATTTTTTGTGATTATTTGATGTTTTTATTCTATGTTAAGATAAGTACAGGTTTTATATTGGTCACAGATGACAAAGGAAATGTGTACGAACAGAAAAGCAAAGAGTATGTGAAGTTCATAAGTAAGGGTCAACTTTAAACGACCATATCTACCAATATATAATGAATTAGAAGCACCATAACCTATCAAATTAAAGGTATTTGAGTCTAGTTTTTATAACATCAAACCACTTGTCAATTGGAGTTTAGAGTAAGAAGTTATGGTCATTTTATTAAAGTACCCCGAGCGGTAATGTGGGCATGACGCCCTAGTGCCTCCAACGCGCTATTTACTTAAAATGGGTGATTTTTCACTTGTAGAAAGCATTTTCATCTTAATATAAATCGACTATCTAACTAAGGATTCTATTTCTCTCTCAATTCAAGCAGCTAGATCAAAGAAAATCAAGGAGGAAACATCAAGCAAAGTTCAAGCAAATCACAAGACAAGTTGAGAATACTTTGTCAAGTGTGCTAAGGGCTGTTTTGGAGCTCATTTTGGAAAGGTTTTTAAGGTTTTTTTCTTGATCTGTCCTCGTTTACGTACCCCACTGGCACTAGCCTAACTCCCTACCTACTCGTCTTGCGTTTCAAAATCTGTTTGGATTACCCATATATCCATCTTTGAGTAGGTATTGAAACCAAGAGGAAAAGCTGGTTGTTTCTTTTGCTAGAATTATATTTCATATTTAGGGGGAGAATTACAATAGAACTAAGATTAATCTTGTTGTTGGACTATAAAATCACTGGATTAAGGAGGTTGAAGACTGATCATTGAAGTAGGAAATTGGCTAAGATTAAGCACGATTTGTGTGTTGTGAATTGAATGAGTCAGCATCCTCTTTACAAGTCTTGAGGCAGTAGGTTAAGCTTCATTGTAGCATTTAAAGTTTCATGTTTGAGTGAGGTTAAATTTTGAGATTATGTCTAGCCCAGGTGAGGCATTTAAAGTGGGATATCGTGTTGATTGTTGTCGTAGTTGTACATCGAGTTGGAGACCCCTCAGCGTGGGCATTGTTAGCTGGTACTTACTGTATGTTA
>JACEIK010005742.1:13270-70599 GCA_018107945.1 Datura stramonium
GTTTGCTCAGTCAGACATCATTTTTTCTCATTCAAGAATTATTTCATCTTTTGTAATAAAACCCGATCTTGACTTATCGTAATTGCACCAAACTTTTCAGGTAACTCCTATAATTCATGATAAAAAATTTGAAGGTCCCGAAATAATTTTTTGATCTCAAAAACTAAAAACGAACCTCTGCATTGTCACATTTTATGCTTAAAATCATGCTAAACACACAAAACGTTCAAATCTACTCGAAGCTCATCCGGAATCCTTCGATCACAAACAAAATATGCAATTCAATCATAAAACACATTCCGGACCTGTTGGAATCATCAAATCACTTATATGAGGTCGTTTTGATCGAAGTATAGAAAGATATTTCACCGCATGACATAGATCATGAAAGAAGGAAATATTTCCTAAACGTTTCGTAGCCTATTTGTCATAAGTGTGGCGCGCCTCACACCCATGAAAAAAACTCTACTTAACGTGGCTTTTAGACACCCTAGGACACTTCAAACCTATTGCTCTGATACCAAGTTTTTCACGACCCGAACGGAGGCACGGATCGTAGACACGAGACAAGGGACCCCGAGAGACCCCAAATCAATGCATGGCATAAGCATACGACTAACTCATTCAATAAGCTGAAGAAAACATCAATATAATCTCAGCAAAAGTTTAATTCAACATCACATCAGAACAACATCTGAAGCTAACACATACATAAGTCTAAAAAGCCTCTAATCTGGATGAGTTGATGGGACAAGACTCCAACTAACTCAAACATACTGAAACTGAAAATACATAAAGAAAAATGATAGTCTAGTCCTCGAAGGAGGAGGACTCACCAATCCTGAACAGATACAAACTCCAGAAAGCTGACTAAGAACGGGGCAGAAGCTGCAAGTCGGATCCTGTATCCTGAAATGATACAGCATAGGAAGTATGCGGTCAATACGTGGAATGTACAAAGTATTAAAGGTACGGAAAACCGCATAAGTAAAATAAATCATTTAGAACATTTAATAACATATCATAAGCTTTCAAGTCTAATATAAGGGCTACATGCATTCATTCTGAAATCATAATATTATCATGACATGACCATGCATAGCTTTATAACATCATGACTAACTCGATTGACTCAAAGCTGAAACATGACATTTATAAGAAAAGTTGAACAATGAGTTAAGCCTTTCTTGTAGAATATGTATGTGAAAAGTAATCACCATGAGTAATGAATATGCAAATCTAAATAGTATAGACAGTGAGAGACTCATCATTTAATCGACATACCACGATAAAGCTTACGTGGTCCCAACTATCACACTCAAGTGGGTGGATCCTTCCATAACTTTGCCAGGGCTATGGATGATACCAGGATACCGATATCAAGATCAAGGACCAATAGGGCCGGGGATAGCTTACAAGGGAGGTCCCAATAATATAATTCAACCTATGTCGGCGCGTAGTTCTGGGGAATTGGGTGATCGACCCTTAGCCCGCTCGATGCTAGACTCTTCTCCCAAAAATAGGAAATGGTCTACATCATATATAATGAAGTTCAACATCATCTATTGATGAAGCTCAAGATGAAATCATGCATAACTCAACATCGTATGAAACGAAGCTCAACATTGTCCTTTGATAAAGCTCAATAATGAAATCATGCATACATTCAACATCATATGAAAATGAAGATCAATATTGTCCTTTGACAAATCTCAATAATGAAATCATGCATATACTCGACATCATATGAAAATGAAGCTCAACATTGTCCATTGACAAAGCTCAATAATAAAATCATGCATAGACTCGACATCATATGAAAATGAAGCTCAAAATTGTCCTTTGAAAAATCTCAATAATGAAATCATGCAGAGACTCCACATCATATGAAAATGAAGCTCCACATTGTCCTTTGATAAAGCTCAATAATTATATACATCTCAATTATGAACTTATGCATATGAGAAGCTTTAATTTGAAACATACTGAAATCTCTAATATAAGTGGAGCATCTACTCCAAATCATGTGGTAAGCTATACATAGGAGTATTTAACTCAACATACCACAAGCTAGTAATATGAAATTTGGGAGACTTCTCTCCAAACAATTTGGTAAGCTTATTTCGGGAAGGTCATCATTTCAAATCAACATGTGGGCATTGCCCAAAGCGTTATAATACTTGGATCTACTCAATTTATTTTAAAAAAAATATCATAATCATGGGTAGCTTTAGAAACATGCTTTTCATCATCAAATCTCATCATCATCATACATTCATCATCGTTCTCTTCTTTTATGAACCTCTCATCTATGGGCATTTATTTTCATAATTTAGAAAACATAATTTGGATTGAAAACAATTTAAAATCTTCCCAAGCCGCACAACTCATCAATAAAATTATAATTTAATCATACCCATGTATAGAGATTGAAGAATTTTTCAATTTGGTAAAAACCCCATACTTGATCATAGGTAATTTTCATGATCTGATAGAAATTGGGCATGGGTGTGGAAGGAGACACCTACACATAACCCTATATACCTGGAAAAGGTGGATTCTAACACTTTATGATTGCCGAAGATGAGATCCCTTGACTTGTCTTGAAGATCCAAGAGGAATTGAGAAGTTGGAGGTGATGAACCCTTGTTCCTTCTTGAGTGTAAATCTAATCTAAGCATGTTGAAGAGAGTAAGGATTTAGACTAGGTTAATCCCTTTAATCTGACCATAAGGAAGCCTAAAACAACATCATATAGGAGTTAGAAGTATAGGAGTTTACAAAAATTCCCAAAACTAACGAAATAAAACCTGTAACTGGCAGTTACCACGACTAACAGTATGGGTCGTAGGTTGATTGAATGACTCGCACTGAGAGTTGTACCATGCCTGTTGAAGCTTTACTAAATCACTCATAACGTTTTACTCCGAACTCTAATTGGCGCAAGGGCGGATGCATTGGAAAGAAGAATCAAAGGGATTCAATTTTATGTGCTGAATTACCCAAAAACATTTTGTAACATGGGATCTATGATCAGTTGAAGTTGACCCTTATTCGAACCAATAAGAAAAACCCAATCGGTAAGAAAGCTCTCAACTCAACTTCATGCTGGAGGTTCATCATGACCTTAATTTGCATCTGATGCACTTCCTAAACTTTAGGATTAATCTTAACACCCTGTTTCCATAAATTCATCAGGTGTGGCTCTATCCACATACCTAGAAGGGTTCCTAACTTAGCCTGAATGTCCGAGGCATTATAATATATCAACTCACGACTAAACCAACAATTCACACCATCATATTATGACTCGTACCATGAGTCGTACCACCTACCTATGGTTTCCTCCAGTGACTAATGAGTCCATTTTCCCCAACTCTCCTAATATTTCCACGACTTGTACCATGACCCTATAACTCAATCCTACGAGTCGTACTATTACCCATACAATCATTGACATGATAACTCCAAAGACTTGCTATGACTTCTAACCACGGGTCGTGCCCACATACTACGGCTAGTAGTGGGGACTCGTGGTTGGGAAACAAGTTATCTGATCTGGACCATGGGTCTTCCGATGACCCGTACTACCAACCTACGACTCGTAGGTTTAGTCATAGCGAAGTAAATTTTCCAACTTTTCCTATTGATCACACTTCAAAACACAAGTCTAGTCTTAGGAACTTTTTGGTATTACAATAGGCATGCCCTTCATGTATCTCGCCATAATGTAGTGTTGCTACACTCAAAATTAATTCTGACTTGTGGGTCATAATGAAGGCTAGGGGTATGGGTAAGACAAATATTTAGCTTTATTGACTAGAGCCTCCCTAATTCCTTGATAAACACTTATAACATCCCATCATCTTATTCAGATCACTCCACCTTATTTCTCCTTGTCCATCATCTTCATCTTTTGTGTAACACGAGCCACCTTTATAACACCTATGAATTCACATTTAGCCTTATCTATGCAAGAGATAGCACCTTCTAACTATTCTTTCTCTTTTGGTGATTTCAGGTATTTCAACCCATCATTTCATTCATCTCATCACAATTTGGTGCTACCTCAGATTTATGTTTCATATATATCCCCCTTTCTTGAAAACCCTTAAACTTAGGTTTTTTGCCTATTACTCATATATTTCCTTATCTCTCCCTAGGCCTTTGAGTCTACACCCCCCATTTTTTCTCATTCTCTAGCCACTAGCCATTAGGGAGGATGGGTGCCAAGAAAAGAGATCAAAAAGGGACATTGGTTTGTAATACCGTTTCAAAAAATAAACAGTTCAAAAGACTTAACATTGGCTAGCAAAGGAAGACATTTTCGGAGGCCATTTTGGGTAGAGTGACTGGTCAAATGACAACCTAAAATAATATTCTAAGTGCAACTACATCTAGGATTTCGCCTTGAGTCACACTTACAAGAAGCTATGCATGAGATTCACAAAGATCCCTACCACACAAGGCATCACACCCAAAGATTCCACAAAAGTCATTATCATCACAAGATATTGATTCAAGACATTAGAGCATGTGAATTCATAAGCCAAACAAGGAATCTACAATGTGTGACAAAAGAGTTCTACAATTCTCATTTCAAATGCCTATTTTTTCCCTCATTTTCATGCCACATTTCAAAATTTTTGGTGGTACCTCTCAAAACAACTCCGCAGAAGACTCAAGAAAGACATGGCATTTTTCCTTAAGAGAGTTGCCTCATAATATATCATGGAAAGTGCCAATTCGGTTTGACAACAATGGAAAAGAAAAAAATGCTCCTTGGAAAAGAACCGTGGTATGAAGAAAACTATTGGAGTCTGATTACTATTCTACTATTTACATACGCGAACAAAAGATTTTGGGTCACAAAACAACATTTGACAATTCAGAACAAGGACCTATTTTTCAGCACTAACACACTAACATCATTCATTTCATTCATTCAAATTTTTATCAACACCACTAGCCCAGCAAGGGCTATCATAAAAAATATTTAAAAAATTTGAGCTCGACAAAGACTCACCACTCTTTATCAAATAAAAAGAAAAAAAGCCCAACAAGGGCTACATCAAAACATCGATAAAATAAGACACAAGTGACTGCCCAGATAAAACACTCATCCCACCCTCAACTTAAAGGATACATTGTCTCCAATGTAGNCATGCAAAATAAAGGGGGCAAGAGACTCCCTGAGTGGGTCACTCCTCATCATCCACATTATCATCTGCACCTGCTTCTGCCTCATTATCAAAGTCTACATCAATCGGATCTTCAGCATCATCTCCCAAGCCCTCAAATAAATCATCTAAAGGGTCATGAACTGTAGAAGGGGCAGCATCAAGGGCACTCAAATCAGGATCCTCCACGGATGTCTGAATTTTCCACTCCTTTAATTTAGTTCGGAGAGAGGTGACAGCCCCCTCTACAACATCTACCAATTTGCACAATGTGGTAAGACTCTTATACATAGACTTCATCTCCTTTTTTACTATTCGAGAGATGAGTGCAGGGAGGCTCTTAGCGAACTTTTGAAGCTGACTCTCACGAAAGTTATTCATTTCCACCAACCTGTGGAGATGACTTGATTGGGAAGATATTGGAGGGGGTGATACTCCCCGCATAGGTATGTCGCTAGAGGTATGGCCTGAAGCTTATGGGTGAGGCATATTCAAACCGAGGCTTGTAGAGACTGCTCAGAACCATGAGACAAGGAACCCTCCGTCAAATCGAAAGTATACATCCACTTCCGCTTGACTTTGGGTGCCTCAGCATCCCTTTTCTAATCTAATGTGATTACTCTAGAAGCAAGAATAGGGGTCTCATCTGGGAACAATGGCACTCCAGCTTGTAAGCACAGTTGAGAAATGAGCACAGCATATGGCATAGAGGAGCTGGCCTGTCTAGCTTTCCTCTTCATTTGTAGAGCCACAATCTCCCTAAAATTTATGGGGATCCCTGTCATGATGCAATTTATAATGATAGTTGCTTCCAAGCGACCCGCTACTCATTCTCGGAGGGTATGATGTGGCCATAAATGAAATCTAGCCACAACTTGGCTTCAAATTTTAGATCATGGTGAGAAATTTCACCGCCCATAGTAGCCCAAAAAGGTGTGTCTGCAGCAATGATAAGAGCTATCTATGTGAATTGGTTCTTCATGTCAGCAATCCTGGCCATGTATTCTGAGCCAGTGTCAATCTCGTCCAATAGATTTTTGATGGCTACTAGAGTGATGTAGACCTCCATCCCCCGCACTGTGACTGAAGGTAGGCAGGGGAATTTATCGACTTTGCCTCTATGGTTCATTCTCTCCTGCCTAGCTTGGTAGGAAGCATAGAACTCTAGCACCAAGCTTAGATAGTAATCTAGGAGAGGAATGGAAAAAGTGTGCCATTTTCAATCCATAAAATGAGTTGTGATGTTGGGAAGGTCACCGCGCAGCTCCACCAAATCAAACCACTTTTCAACGGTGATTGATCGGCCCTCACATATAGCGTTGCACCCCTTCATGTTAGGCACACAAAACATGATGGCCTCCTGAGAGTTGGTGGGCGCTGCGGCTTCCTTTGCCTTTCCTTTGCCCTTTGTGGATGAGGAGGCTGGGGCTTTGCCCTTACCGGGGTTCTTAGATGAAGTCACTTTCTGCAAACACGATGTTAATAGAATCCACAATGTATATTTTTGTATTTTTTCCAATGATAAAAGGAAGCAACGAACAACTACTCTAAAGTTTAATTGAGAAACAAGAGGAAGAATTAGCAACTAATGAACTGGCAACACCGGCGAACCATAAGAGGTTATCCGTGTACCACCGTGGAACCGCCGGTGATAAACACAGAACTAGGGTAGCAAATATTCCACCGGAAACAAATCAGCAAATTGTCAGTCTTGATCCATGAACCACCGATATAACGCAAGGTCAATGCAGTGGCCTGAAGCCAATATTAGCCCGGACCGTCATTCTATCAGCATTTCACCAGACCTAACGGACGAATAGCCGATAGTAGTCGTCCCCAATGCTTCACCATGAACTCCAATATCAAAATTCTCAAACGCTCACTCACATCATATCATATCATTACCTACACACATGGAAATGGCCAAAACGATGATTTACCCTTAAGAATAGCATCACCCGATCTATCATATGGCAAATTGGGTCTTTTTAATCCCTTGGGGTTACTCAGACTTCACCCCACTTACTACACAAGAAAAACCATTTCCTCCACATCCATTTAAGCTTCAAATCGCTATCACCCCACTAATTTCACATAGTATCAACCGACTTCATTCAACAAGTATGGTATCAATCATAAAAATTAGGGAGAAGGATAGTAAAAACAAGGGGGATGTATGTCATAACAATATCTATATGCAACAAGATTACCATGTATGAGAAAATAAGGAAGTTAAGAGTACATTACAACAATCAAGAAAAACAGTGCAGAGAATAGCCATGGAAGCTGGAGGGTGCTTAACAATGGTGAAATTTTGAACTTTGCTAGTAGAGAGAGTATGAGTGTAGTGAGAGTTAGGTAGAAGGTTTGGGGTGATTTTATAGGTGAGAAGATGTAATTATGGTTGGTTGAGGAGGAGGTGGATGGTTAGTGGTGCTTTAATTGTATGGGAAGTGGAAGAGAGGGAGTTGTTGGAATATGGAAAGGTGGGATGTTGGGAAAAATAAATAGAAGTGTGGGGAAGTGTTAAAAGGTGGAAAAAGGGAATTCCAAGAGAATAAAAAGGGAATTTTGGCAGCTTAGGACGGCTGCAAAAAGATTCTGGGTCAGGTGGGTCCATGATTTGGTAATGATTTTAAAACAGAGCACTTACCTTCACAAGCGTTACACCAGTGATCACCGGTTGGAATCGGCAGTTCACTACCTTACCATCACGGGCTTGATTTTGTGCTCAGTTCACTATCTTGTACTGGCGACTGACTGGCAGTTCACAAATTGGGGTATGCATTCTGCCGGTGGTTATCCATTTTTACCTCCACTGCTCAAGTGTTCTGGCTCGCACCGGTATTCAAGCGGTAGTTTGCGACTATTTATCGGCGTTCCACTAGTGCCCTCACCAGTCTAATCATTTTGTTTCCCGGTTTCTGTTTTCATGATCAAAGGTGCGACGGTTCGTGTAGCTTGATCGGCGATTCCCTGGTCCTAACACAATGCCTGCCTTTTCTTGTGCTTCTTCTCCTTGCTTCTCAACTACTTAATCCTACAAATCTAAGAACAAAAATTACATTAAGAACATTCAAAAGAGGACACTTGAGTTGTCTCCTGTGAATCACAATAGTTAATTTCGTGGCACGACATATTTCTTATTTAAAATTCATTCCTCCATGGATCATCCTCCGATTCCTCTTCCTCATGCAGCATTTCGACCACTTTATATTCATTGGGGGGTTCAACGGATTGGCACACCTTGAAGGTACATCTACCAAAGCTCTATCCTTGGCGAGCAATGGTCTCCCAAAAATGATTGAAACTTCTACATCCATTTCACTATCAAGGACTACAAAATCAGCTGGTAGAATAAACATATCTACCCTCATAATACATCCTCTAAAACACCCACAGGTTTATTGATAGAGTGATCAGCCATTAACAATCTCATTGATGTAGGTTTGGTGTTCCCAAGACCTAATTTCTTAAAGATTATGAGAGGCATTAGATTTATACATGTCCTAAGATCACAGAGGGTTTTCTTAAACACACACAAACTAATAGTGCACGGAATTGTAAAGGCTCCCGGATCTTCCCATTTTTGAGTGAGGTTGCTCATCATCATAGCACTACAATGATGTATGGTTTCTCCGGTGCCCACATCTACAACCTTATTCTTCTTCAACAGCTCTTTCATGAACTTTGCATATTCGGCCATTTGAAGTAAAGCATCCACCAACAGTATATTTATTGACAATTTGTTGAACATGTCGATAAACTTACTAAGCTGATCATCCTTCTTTTTCTTGGCTAATCGTTATGGATAAGGAGGTGGAACTCTTGGTTCTTTTTCTTTCTCACATAAGCCTTTCATGCATACCTGTTCTTCATCAGCATTTAAAGGAACTTCCTCAACATTTCCTTTATCTTTAGCCTTAGCATTATCACAACCATTTGGTTCTTTTGGCACCCCCTCAGATTCTTTTTCATCATTTTTCGTAGGAGTAACCACTTCCTTGGGCTTAAAATTTGCATCTCCAAGCATTTTATCACTCTTCGTGACAATGGCCATGCATTGACTATCTTTTGGGTTTGGCATTGTATCACTCAGAAGTGTTCCCTTAACTCGAGGATTCATTTGCGAGGATAGGTGGTTCATTTGGGATTGCATATGCTTGATGGAAGCTGAGTGTGAACTCACATATTGGACAAGGTAAGACACCTCCCCTTGTAATTCCTTTACCCCACTGTTAGTTGATTCCACTTTCTTTAGAACCCTTGCTAACATCTCTTAAAATTTTTAGCTCTCTACATCACTCACACCCTGTTGAGCTTGGGCATTCTAAGCTTTATGGAGGAAAAAATGGATTCAAACTTCGATGATAGCGGTCCCACTCATAATTTTTCTCTCTAGTGCCCCATCTCTCATTTCTATAAGGCCATCCTTGTGCGTCACGGTTTCTCCAACCTTGATTCTCTTTCCTTGGGCACCAAGGGCTTTGATTAGCCCCTTGATACTCGAGTTGAGAACCCCCCATCTGATTTTCCATGTATTTACACTTCTCGTATCTTGGTGGCGATGATTTTCCTTCAAACTTTATTGGACGTTGCATTCCTATAGTATTCACAACTTTAGGACTGGCCCCCATCACATGTTTAGTGATTAATTCTAGCTGAGTCATCATTTTATCAAGATTTTCATCTTGATCTTTATCTCTTTTTCGCATTTCAGCTGCTAACACACTAGAACCCACATCATGTGACGATACATTAGTCTCCCTAATATGACATGCCCGATTTATCTTTGTCATTCTATCCAAGAGGGCCTTAGCTAACCCATATGTCTGATCCATAATTGATCCTCCATCTAATATATTGGCAACGGATTTGCTGATGGAATCTAGAGCTCGATAAAAGCTTTGAAGGAGCACTCCATCGAGGAGACCATAATTAGGGCATAGGGACACCTTTTTCTTGAACCTTAGTCATTCTTCATGTAAAGGCTCCCTTGGCTCTTGCCTATAGTGTTTAATGTCATCCCTCAGCTACAAAATATTTGTGGGAGGGAAAAAATGATCCAAAAATGCTTCAGTCAATTCTTGCCATGAGGTGATACAACCCGGAAGGATCTCCTCCAACCACATAGTCGCCTCTCCCGTTAAGGAGAATGGAAAGATCCATAACCTGATATATTCTTAACTTATATTTGTTATGTTAAAGGGTTGGAAATCTCAAAGAAATTTCTCAAGTGGCGGTTTGCATCCTCACTCTGTTTAGCCCCAAAGAGCCCTTTAATCTTTAACAAGTGTAACATTGTACTTGTAATATGAAACACTAAATTCCTTACCGTGGATGGTAGGCAAATAGCTCCTACAACTTTAGGCATAACCGGGATATCCTCTTCATGCTCCATGTGACCTTCAGCCAAACTATCTCCTGCTTGCGAATGTTGGCTCATATGAACTCACCCTAACAACCAACAGTAAAATAAACGTCAACAACTAAGATGCAAGATTAACTCAAATTAACAAACAACACAAGGATATAAAGGGATAATCCCAAGCAACGACACCATTTTGGATAACGCTCAAATAGACTCCTCATTGAGAAGAAAGTGTAAGCAATCATTATATCAAAACAAATATCCCGATGGATGTCGGGGTCGAATCCCACAAAGAATTGAGTCAAGATCAAAGAGTTATAAACTAACTCAAACTAGAATATATAGTTGTTCAACACTTGAAAAGCAAATTGGGGGGAAATTAAGGGAAAAGCACTATCTAATTCTAATTTAAAACTATTTGGAGTGAATTTCGATTGTTGCAATAACAAGTGAAATTTCTAGGGGTATGTCATAGAAGGGTTAACAACTAAATACGGATTTTCTTCAATGCCTTAGACTCAAAATTAGCATAAATAACAGTGGATAATTCACATTCTCTTGTTTTTCAACCATAAGCATGTTTATGCCTTGGGTTTTCTCAAATCCAAAAGCCAAATAAAGTTATCAACCACAAAAGCTTGAGGAAGCACTAGTTATTTCTAGCCTTGACCTTTAATGGAGTGAAAATGTGGGTATTTACTATCTCTAGATCAATCCCACAAACCAATACTCCAATTCCTCACTATTATTTTCTCACCCAATTCTCACTTTCCTCTCTCAAGCAAAAGCAAGAAAAGTCAAGCACAATTCATGTTTATAAACCATCACTTTTTAGCAATTAAAACTTGGGAGAAGACAATAGATATATAATTGAAATGAGAATCCAAGAGTAATTCATCAAAACCTAATCAATTGAACAAACCCACAATGAAAACAACCCTAGCAAGAAAATTAGTCATCCATATTTAAAGATAGAGAGAAGATAACAAGAGGATTCCCCTCACATTCATCACATTAGCTTCACAAATTTGCTTCACAAGCTCTTACAACAATGGTAGAATTTCCCCAAAATGGATTAAAGAAAAAATAAATAAGAAGAAAAGCAATATATTACTCTACAATTCTTTAGTGAAAAAGTTCTACCAAAAATTCTTTGAAAAAGATGAAGCCTAGATGAATCCCTTAGTGGTGTACAATGGAAGTTATGTAAATATCTGTACTTTCTTCTATACAACTTTCCCCAAATGCCCTTGAGGCTTTTAGATGATTTGGAGACCTTTCTGGACCCTTGTACCTTCAATGGATTTCCTCACTTGATGCCGGTGCAAATCTGCAGAGCATCGGCTATCTGTCGCACTAAAACTGTCAACTAGCAGTGACCACCAGCGGCTGAACCGGCGATTCGCCGCTTCCCAATTGCCAACTATCGGTGAGTCACCGGTATAGGCAGTAGCTTTGATGTTTTTCCCACGTTCCGAATCCGTGTTTTGCCTATTCAAAGCATGTCATTACACCTCTTTTGAGCTCAAATCTTCTATTATCTTTGGCTCCTCTCCTTCATATGCTAACTTATTAAATTTCATCTCCAACTCCTAGTGTTTTGCTTGATTTCATGCTTTATTTACTCACGTGAATTCCCTACAAAGAATCAAAGAGAAAAAGCATAAAATCCACACAAATGACTCGATAACTAGGCAAAAACTCGTGCTTAGGAGCCTAATGAGTTGGTAAATTTCCAGCTCATCAATGCCTAGCACCCCTAAGTCCACTACCATCCCAAGGGGATAGAGCGGTCGATCATCCATCGCTTGTTGTGCATTCTGCTACACTAGAGGGGCATGGTGACGGAGGCACAATTTAGTTATTAACCTGGATAACCACATGGAGTGACGAGTATAGTCATTAGAAGGAGCCAGGAGGAATGCATCTGTGAGTTCTAGAGCCCGTAAACTTTTTGTCCTAAGTGCTCCAGTTTTCTTAGGGTATGATCCAGATGAGGATCCTCAGAACTTTATTGATTAAATGTATCGAGTATTGCAGGTGATGCGAGTCTCGATAACATAGGGTGTAGAGTTGGCAGCATTCAAGCTACATGGAGTAGTTATTCTATGGTATGAGTCTTGGACCCGAGCCAGGAGAGCGGATGCACCTCCAGCTTAGTTGGATGAGTTCTTAGAGGCTTTTATTTATCAGTATTTGCCATAAGAGATTCGAGAGGACTGAGCTGAGCAATTCATACACTTGCAGCAAGGTAGCATCAGCATGTGAGATTATAGCCTCAAATTTAATACTTTTGCTGGGTATGCTCCGTATATGGTGCTGACTATGAAGGCTAGAGTTTACAAGTTTGTATCAGGATTGGGGACTCATATAGATCATGAGTGCTTGGAAGTGTCCACTCAGTCTAATATGGGCATTGCCCGGATGCAGGCATTTGCCCAGAGGGCTGAGGATTTGATTCACCATATTTGTGACACTCATAGGGTTCAAGAGCATAGGAAGAGATCCAAAACTGCAAGTTCTTATACAGAGTCTAGAGGAGACTTCAGGTTTCAGTCACCTAGGTAGCTGACTCATCCTGCATAGAGTGCTCCACCTGAGTTGCAGGGACTGAGGAAATACTAGAGTTTAGCTCCATCTGGTTCCCGACTTTAAGAGAGACCTTCAGTACCCCCATGTGCTTAGTGTGGTAAGAGTCATCCAGGACAGTATCGTCTAGGTCTGAATGTATGATATCACTGCGGACAACCTGGTTACTATAGGAGGCGGTGTTCGATAAGGTACAAAGGTGACATTGCACAATAGATAGGTTCGTAGCAGCATCATCACCCTCAGTTCATCCTCCTAGGCCCATCTCTCAAACTTACAGTGTGTTGTGGTAAGGGAAAAAGGGGGAGAAGCCTCTAGTTCAAGGACAATGCAGAACCACTTCTATGCTCTGGATGGTCACTAGGACCAAGAGACATTACATGATATTGTTATAGGTACCTTAATTATACTCTCCAGTTTTGTTTATGCTTTGATTGATCCAGGCTCAACCCTTTCTTATGTCACTCATCTGCTGGTGACTAACTTTGAGATAACTCCTAAATTGTTAGCTAAGTCATTTTTCATGTCATTTCCAATTGGCGAACCTATAGCAACTGAAAAAGTGTATCATGGTTGTACAATGCGAATATGTGACAGATCTACTTGAACTGATCTAGTTGAGATTGAAATGGTTGATTTTTATAATATCATGGGAATAGATTAGTTTGCGGCGTGTTATGCTAATGCTGATTGCCGAGAAAAGAATTTCATACTCAAATCTTCAGACGATCCAGTTCTAGAATGAAAGGGTAACATCGCTACACCTATGAGTCAGATCATTTCATACCTTAAGTCCCGAAAGATGGCGTCTAAAGGCTTCATTTATTACTTTTTTTTAGTCAAAGATTTGGCCAGTGACCGGTGACCTTCCAATCGGTTCCAATGGTGAGTGAGTCTCCAACAATCTTCCTAGAGGACTTACCTGGAATTCCTCCTAAAAGGGAGAAAGACTTTTCCATTGATTTGATTCCATGTACTCAGCCATTATCGATCCCTCCTTATAAGATGGCTTCGACAAATCTAAAGGAGTTAATGGAGTACCTGAAAGATCTACTCAAGAAGGGATTCATTCGGCCTAGTATATCACCATAAGGTGCACCAATGCTCTTTGTGAAAAAGAAAGATGGCTTACTGAGAATGTGCATCGACTAGAGGCAGTTGAACAAAGTGACGATTAAGAACAAGTATTCGCTTCCTAGTATTGATGACTTGTTTGATCCGTTGTAAGGTGTCAGATGCTTTTCAAAGATTGACTTGAGGTGCAAGTACCACTAGGTACGAGTTAGGGAAGCTAATATCCCTAAGACTACTTCTAGGACTAGGTACAACCACTATGAGTTTTTGGTAATGTCATTTGGGATTACTAATGCCCCTGCAGCTTTTACGGACCTAATGGATAGGGTGTTTAAGCCCTTTCTTGATGTATTTATGATTATCTTCATTGATGACATCCTGGTTTACCCATGATCAAAGGTCGAGCATGCAGATCACCCAAGGGTTGTGTTACAGACTCTCCAAGAGCACAGGTTTTATGCTAAATTCTTTAAATATAGGCTATCATCCATAACTTTTTTTGTCCATGCGATCACATATGAAGGTATAAGGGTCAATGACAAAAAAATAGAAGCTGTAAAGAATTGGTCTAGACCCTTGAATCCTATAGAGGTTCATAGCTTTCTAAGTTTGGCAGGTTACTATTATAGGTTTGTGGAAGGTGTATCCTCTATCTCCGTGTCGTTGACAAAGTTGACTCATAAGGCCGCTAAGTTTCAATGGTTAGAGGCGTGCGAGTGGAGATTCCAAGATCTGAAAGATAGGTTGATTTCAACACCTGTCTTGACTCTTCCTGAAGGTACAGAGGGATATGTGGTTTATTGTGATGCTTCTAGTGTTAGGCTATGTGCCGGTAAGGTTATTGCCTATTCTTCGAGGAAACTGAGGAAGCACGGGCAGAATTACCCTACCCATGTCTAGAGTTGGCAACAATGGTGTTTGCACTTGATATTGTCAATCACACGCAAGCGCATGTGGTCGTCAAGTAATATAGAACGGTGAAGTCCTAATATAGATCTCTTAGAGACTTGTCCGATTAATTGCTCAAGGTTAACATTTTATTTCACTATTCAAATAAACAGAAGTAAAATGGGGAAATGGTTTTGGATTTTATTCCACTACTTTAAAATGTAAATTAAACTAATGAACAAAATTAGTTTTAGAGTGTTTGTAATTCAAATTATGATGACAATCTACAATCTTGGAACTTTGGCTTTCAGGTTGAGTTTTAGGACTCGATTACTCTAGACTAAACTCTTATAAGATTGTCATTTGCAAGTTACGATCCCATATCTTGTTATTCTCCCGATTATCAAGAACTACATCAATAATCCTAATAGCTATATCCCTATGGTTGCAGGAGAAACATGAGACGATGGTTTAAGATACTTGGTACTCAATTGAATAGGGTTGAAGGGTATATCTCTATCCTCGACAACAAAATCAACTTTTGAACTAATTTGAACAAGATTATTGAAACCTATTCTATGCTTGCTTTTAACCCTCTTAGTTCCTTCTCCGAATTCAATCAAGATCCAATAGATAATATTCGCAAGGTGATCAATCTAACGAATAGTCAATTAAAACAAGCATAAACAATCTTGAATGAAGAATTAAAGTCTAGCATAAAAAGTACTCAAACTTCAACCATCAGCTATGTTGAATCCTAGAACAAGATTTTAACCACTCATGTTCAGGCAGAAAACTAAAGAAATCATCATTCAAATTAACAAAAGCCTAAAGTACAGCAAAAAACCTAGAAGAAAATGAACTTCTGTCTCTTCCCCCAAAGATTACATACAAAATGATCTAAGACTGATTAAAGACTTCTAACAAAATGCCCTAGATGTTATATTTATAAGAAAAGTATCAAATGAATCTTTGTCCTTGAAAAGTTCATCTTTTAGACTTGAAAATCTACCCTAGACACGCCCTAGTGCGCTGCACCATCCATCACGCTAGACAATAGCTTGCATTTTCTATGAAGTTTAGCCTCTAGCACGCCGCATCAGCCATTTCGCCAAGGTGTTAGTCAAATTCTACACATTATGAACCTGGCTACCGCGCCACTCACTACACCGGAGTGTTAAAAAGTTTTCCAAGTCCAGAATGCCTCTAGTGTGCCATGCCACTCATTTTTCCAAGGTGTTGATCAAAATTATTCTGAAGTTTGGGCTCTAGCACGCTTCACCAGCCTGAGTGCAATTTTCTATGAAGTTTGGAGGTTGGAGCGCTGCCCCAGCTATCTTGCTAGGCTGACTTTTCTCGAATTCTTCCTTCTTCACACCTTGGGCCATTTTTGAGTCCTTTTCCATTGATTACCTGCTAAAATCATTTTAAAAAATACTTGATAGCTCATTTAACACACATAAGCATGAATTTATGCATTTCATTGGGATAATGAACTCAAAACAACGCAAAACATGGTTAAAAGTACGGCAAATGGGTATAAGAATATGTCCAACATCACTACCCCACACTTAAACCATTGTTTGTCCTTGAACAACCCTTACTTATATGCACAACATCTTTTCCCAACACTTTGTCACCTTTATCAATTTTCACTCAAGCAGCTAGCATAGAACATATAACTATGTGGTTCATCCATTCATACAATCCACTCAAGCACACACAGAAGTTTTCACATACGAAACTACATAACTTCTATAACTTACTCATCTTTTTAAAACATGGCCAATATGACTAAGTATGAAAAATGCAACACAGAGTACACTGACTCTGGCCATCTTATGTCCTAACTTATTTTGTAATGTTCCTTCCCTCATATTATTAATTCGAAACTTAGAACATAATAAGCAAGACACTCTCACTTTCACAAATGATGTATCATACACATGCAACATCTCATAGGCTTGCCCCTCACGAACAATTAGATTGCTTAATAACTTCAAAGAGAGTAAGATCATAAGGAATTTTCATGGATGTAATGTCGACTAAGGGATGGGTAGGAATGATTGTCTTCAGTAGTGGCTACCCGTCCTAAGCTCTTTAAGGCATTCTTTCATCTTTCTTGTCCACCACTTTGTCTCACTGGTCACCCTTCCTTCACTAATCTTTGTTTTTCTTTCTCATGCCCCTTTTTATATTACTTGACTGCTAGTTTTTGCTTACAAGTTAAACAAGAATAATCAACCATTAAAGATCCTTCATTTATGTTCTAGTAGCAAGTAAACATGTTATTTATGCGAGCACCCCTCTTTCTATTATCTCCTCTTTCCATCATTTTTTTTCTTTTACCTTGACTCTTTCTACATTGGCGGACCTTCATTTTAAATCTCAAAGTGCTTTAGACTATCTTTGGATCAAAATTCTGAAGGTATTACAACAAAAGTGTCACGACACGAACATAGACCCGAATCGTAACACGGGACAAGGAGCCCCTAGACACTCCAAGTCGACCTATGGCATGAACATACATCTAACTCAATATCAATAAAGCGAAATATTCAAAATAACGACATAGTGGAAGCATAACCATGACATAACATAGAAAATGAATCGCACTTCATACATGAAAGTTGAATACTACATGTAGTCTGAAAGCCTCTAACAGATCTAATGGGTTGATGGGACAATACCCCTAACTAACCCGAAAAGTCAAGAAAACTAAACATAAGAGATAACTGCTATCAACTGGTCCTCGAAGAATGAGGACTCACCAATGAGATGGATGCTAACTTTGAGAACGAGCTAATGACAATGTTGGGTCTAAAGATCGGAGCCTGTATCATGAAAAGATATAGCATAGAGTATGCAGTTAGTACGTGGAATGTACTGAGTATGCAAGGTATGTAAAATGGACATTTAAAATACACAAAAGTTCATAAGAGATCATAAGAGTGGGACAACATTCTCATAACATAAATATCATAATGCAACATAAGGCTCAAGGTTTTCAAAACATTCGTAATTCATTCATTATCATAGTCATAAGAGAAACTTTATAAATCATAACTTGAGCTAGAATAACATAAACATAGAAATGCATAAAACATGCGGAACAATGGGAGGACTCGTCATAACCGACACAATCATGGTAGAGCTTTACATGATGCTGACTATCTCACTCAAATGGGGCGGGTAGTCCCAGGGCTTGCCAAGAAAGGGAGTGCATTATGTGATATCACAAAAAGAGGGGATCCATTAACATTGTAACGTATCAACATGAACCTACGGTGGCACATAGTTATGAGACACCGGCGTTGTCCTTTGAACATTGGGCTACTCGAGTGCTAGAAGCTACTCCCAAAAATATGCACATTAGGCTCATACATAAATCATAAACATCATTCATGAAATTAATGGACAAATAAACAATAACATCGTTGATCCCGTTACATACATGTTTAGCCAAGAATCAAGGGCCCTTTAGTCGGCCGACATCATAAATCGATCAATCATGAAATCAGAGTATCATAAATGCGTAAGTCATTCTTGAAAATATGGGCATTTCCCAATACTCTAACTGTGTGGCTAAAAATACTCAATCCACTTGAAAACATGATTATAAATATGGGTAACATGAAACATTCTTTTCATCATTAATACTTCATCATGCATGATTATTATTATAAACATATCTTTCATGAATTTCTCATAAATGGGCATTTTAACTTTATAAAGCTTGAAATATAATTTTAACGAAAAACAATATAAAACTTACCCATAATTCATAATTCGATAATAAAAACACCTTTGAATCATGCCCATGTAGTAGATTAGAAATTTCATGCATTGGGTTAAAATCCCGTAGAATCATTATGCAATTTAATGATTTTGAGAGAGATTGGGCATGACTATGAACGGATTCACCCATTTATAACACTCATACACGATTAAAAGAGTGATTCTTACACTTCCTTGATTGCGAGAGGGTGAGAACAATTGGGAAGAACTTTGGCTTGATCTCCTCTCCCTAACTTCATAACTTTGCATGCATGGGTTTAGAATATGCTAGAATGGCTTATGCCACCTTAATATTACGAAAATGGCTCAAAAAATGATACGATTATAGGACTCTACAACATAGGAATGATGAGAATACCCTTAATAACCCGCGAGAAAATAAGCGCCTTCGATCCGTCATTAGTTATCTCCTTTGCCTCAACCCCCGGATCATTGAGTTACTGTTGATCACAATCCACCCAGCCGAATCGTGGTGTCGGCCATGACTCGTGGTGTTTATCTGTCAGTGCACTACCACTCCCTTCCTTTTTTAATTTCCTTGGCCCTGCGGTGACCTAGCAGTCGTGGGGCACGACCACGACTCATTGTCATGTACGTGGTGGCCCCAAAAATGATTTTTCAACTCAATCCCGGTAACTCCACCACAGTAACCTCGACTCGTGATGGTCTTCCCGCGGATCCGCAGGCGACTTGTTGTGACTTAGTGTAGATTTTAATTTTGTCCATTTCAACTTTCGGGTCTATTCTTTGGGCTTAGGGGTATAACAATATCTCCCCTTGAGAATATTCATCCTTGAATGTTGAAAACATACGACGAAATGCAATCATGTATACAAATACGTCGAACAAGCGAAATTGATGAAATGACTAACTACGATTTAAACCACATAGTTGAATTAATTCACAAATCATACCCACATACTTTGACATAAAAGAAACTTGGGAACATGAAATGTAAATGATGCTAAGGGAAAAACTAATGCCTCAAAGTTTGGGCCGAGCGGTAGAGAATAAATGTTGGTATCGAAGCCATCATGTAAAGCCGACTTCCCATCTAGCTCCTCAACATGTTGATTCCTTCATAAAACTTTAATTGAAGATACTTCCTTGTTAAAGTATCCTTCAATATCAAGTATTTCCATAGGGACCAATTTATAACTAAGGCTATCCTTCACACCAAGCGTTCATCGAGACAATTAGGCGGTATCACCCAAACACTTCTCCAAAATCAATACATGGAAAACGGGATGCATAAGCTAATTCTAAGTCAACTCAATTCACCTTCCACCTTGCCAGCACAGCCACTGCGGTAGGGAGCTCCAACATAACGAAGTGAGTTTTCCTTTCTTTCAAACCACATCAATCCCTTCATGGGAGACCTTCAAAAACACTTGTCGTCCACTTTGAACTCGAGTTCTCTCTTTCTCACCTGACATAGGACTTTTAGCGACTTTGAGTTGTTTTTAACTTTTGTCGTATGAGTTGGAACCTTCGCCATAGCCTCATGCACTGAATTTGGTCCTATCATCACCGGCTTCACCAATTTCCGACCAACCAATAGACGATCTACATCTCTTGCTTCATGAGAGCCTCAAATAGGTCTATCTTAATGCTAGAATGGTAGTTTTTATTTTATGCAAACTCGATAAGAGGCAAATGATCATCCCAACTACAATTGAAGTCAACCACGCATGCTCTCAACATGTCCTTGAGTGCGGATCGTTCGTTCCAATTGTCCATCCATTTGCGGTTGAAAGTTGTCTTGAGCTTAACCTAAGTACAAAGTCCTTTTTGAAATGACACCCAAAACTAAGAGGTAAATTGGGTACCTCACATCCGATACATGGACAAGGGCACTCCATGTGACCGAGCTAGCTCTCGGATGTATAGTTTGGCATACTCCTGTTAGAATGCGTGGTTTTTGACGGCTTTGGTCAACTTATCTACAATAACCCAAATAGAGTCATATTGTCGTTGGATGCGAGGAAACCCTATTGATGAAGTCCATGTGATTTCTTCCCACTTACAGTAGGAATGCGTATCTTGAAGCACACCTCCGTGTCTTTGGTGCTCGACCTTCACTGGCGACGGTTCGAGAAACTTAGCGATAAATTCTTCTATACCAATCTTCATGTCATTCCACCAATAAACTTCCACAGCAAATCCACCAGTACATCTTAGTGGCACCTAAATGGATTGAATACCTAGATCCATGAGCCTCGTGCAACATCCGATTCCTCAAATCCCCAACATTCGAAATACATAAGCGACCTGGTATCGAGCACCCCATCTCCCCCTTTGGAAGACCTCTACCTTCTAATTTTGAGCTTTCTTTATTTTCAAAATAGAGTCTTCGTCTTGTCGAGCTTTACATCGAGTCACCAAGGACGATTCGATGCATTACGAACTATCCTGCCCTGCCTTTGGCCGAATCAACAACAGAACTCCAACCTTGCAAGTCGTGCACGTCTTTCTGTCCTTCATTCCCTCATTTACATACGACACACTTTCCATGGAGAGCCTATTAAGTGCGTCTGTTACTCATTAACCTTTCCTAGATGATAAAGGACACTTCGTATCATAATCCTTAAGTAGTTCCAACCACCTCCATTGCCGCAGAAGATTGAGATCCTTTTGGGTATGGATCTTGCCAAGCTCTTACGATCCATAAACACATCCACGTGGATCCTATACAAATGGTGTCTCATATCTTGAGAGTGAGAATACCACCGCCGCCAATTCAAGATCATGGGTGGTGAGTTCTTTTCATGCACTTTCAAGCTTGTCTAGAAGTATAAGCTATAACTTTTGCGTCTTGCATTAATACAAACCCAAGTCGATCCAGAAGCATGCAGTACCACGAACCAATTGGTACCCTCGGGTAGAGTGACAGTGCGGAAGGCTAAACGGAGTCTTCAACTCTGGCTCACTCTAAAGCCTCGGCCATTGGAATTTCACCATCTTTTGGGTAAATTTAGTCAAGGGTGCTACAATAGATAGAAACACTTCAAGAAATCTTTGATAGTATCCGTCCAAACCCAAGAAGCTCAGAATATCTAAAGGATTCACCTATCTAGGCCAATTCTTCCACAGCTTCTTTCACGAGAGTCCACCTTTATGCCTCAAAGCCCGATGCACCATGGCCCAAAAATGCCGGGAATTAAAAAAAACTTGCACTTGCTGAATTTAGCATATAATTGGTGATCCATGAGAGTACGTAGCACAACCCTCAAATGAGCGGCATGCTCTCCTCGCTCTGAGTATATCAGGATGTCATGCATAAACCAATCACGAACATATCCAAGTTGGGCTTGAACACCTGTTCATCAATTCCATAAAAGTTGTAGACATTCGTTGGTAAAGCATAACTAAAAACTCATAATGACAATACAGCGTCTAAGGTTGTCTTGGATATCGCTCTCCCAGAACTCACAGGCTAATGGTACCCGGGATGCGAGATACATCTTCAAAGCCTTGGCACCCTGGAGTTGGTCAAGTAAATCATCAATCTTGGGTAGAGGATACCTGTTCTTGATGGTGACCTTGTTAAATTGCACATAGTTAATACACATCAGAAGGGGTATCTTTCTTCGAACGAAGGCTGAGGTGCACCCACGGGGATTTGCTTGTCTAATGAAACCACTTATCAAAACATCCTTCAACTGCCCACTTTAACTCCTTTAACTCAGTTGGAGCCATTTTATAAGGAGGAATAGATATAGGTTGTGTGTCGGAAGGTCAATACCAAAATCGATTTCCCCCTCGGGAGGAACACCGTCAAATCATCCAAGGAACGCCACGGATACTGCCTCACTGGG
Source organism: Datura stramonium (assembly GCA_018107945.1). Taxonomy (NCBI): domain Eukaryota; kingdom Viridiplantae; phylum Streptophyta; class Magnoliopsida; order Solanales; family Solanaceae; genus Datura; species Datura stramonium. Next base: position 35,989 of record JACEIK010005742.1, read on the forward strand.
CCCATTGGATAGTCGGGGTTTCGAACTCAACATCCTTAACCCTAACTAGATGGTTCACACAACCTTTGGAAATCATCTCCTAGCCTTAGGTAGGAAATAAAGCGACCTACGAGACACGTAGAACTGCCCTTCCACACAAAGAATGACTCACAGCAAAGAAAAGAATTCCACCGCACGGGTTCTACAATTAACGAAGCATAACATGCATACAGCATTCATCATGAGAATAATATCAAAATTGATCATGGCTAACTTCTGTGGAGTACGCGGAGGTGACTTTACGCGTCTTGTGATCGGAAACTTCTATACACCAGCCAGCTACAAATTTGAATCACCAAGAGGATTAGGGCGAGAATGGTTCGACGAACTTCGAGCGCGCAAATCTACAAGCAAGCATAAGCTGTCACAAAAAACAAGGTAGCCTCCGGATCTAACAAAGAATAACCATAAGGTGAAATACTCGTAACATCTGATAACCACATATGGTGAAGTCTCCTACTCACGATGCGGCGAGGGCATAGAATCTATTTTGGCGTTGTTTGCCGTTGCTTAGTGGATGCCCCCGCCGGGCTCGTGTTGGAGGCACACTGCGGCACAGTAGCTTGTGCACTACCTCTATCAGAGGAAGCATCATCTTGTTTAGCAAATGGACATGCTTGGTGCATGTGGCGGGATCTACCGCACCCGTAACAAATATCTAAGTTGAGCAAACAATCCCCGGCATTACTTTGCCACACACCTTCTCGCGAGGGGGTGGAAAGGTGCGCTCTGCATGCCCCTCTAATCCCTCAAACTTGAGAGAATTTTACTCCTCTGATCACCCTTGGAGTGGATAGAACACTAGATGATGATGGTTGCAGGTTAGTGACCTCTCTTTGAATCTAAGGCAGTGACCTGTTGGATCTTTCTTTGAGTGAACCCATAGCTATCTGTCCAGGAGCCCTTCTGGTCTCTCTCTCCATCATATGTGCCACCTCCATCTGTTGGGCATACAAAATTATCTAAGAAATCCATATCTGATGGAGCATAGAGGTCTAACGATCTTTGTCCAAATAGCTCTCCACCCCGTGAACAAACCTTCCTCCTTCTTTTCCTGCGATCAACCGCTAACTTTGGGGCATACTTTGATAAACGAAGTGAACTCAAGGGCATACCATCATCTTCCCCTTCTTAAGATTTGCGAACTTGGGCGCCTTCAACTCCCTTATTTCACGAGGTTAGATCTGGGAGCAACAAAGTACTCCTCCCAAGGGACGGGGCACACTCAGGCGGCTCCTACTATCTTTCCATTATCAAAGCAAATTTTTGAAACCCCTTTCAGCGGTATGAGGCCAACTTCGGCACGTAGCTCCATTCCACCCCATGACTGGGTGATCTTCCGCGATCTCATCAATGAACTCATGAGGTCCTCGTCTACTTTTGACCAAAGGATCTCTGGCGGGTTCATTCTCAAGAAATCTCATGCACTCGACTCACGCCCGCATTGCCATTTTGCGGAATATGCATCGCCACGCCACAGTTGACTTAAGCGGTCGAGGCTTGCGCTAGTATCGATTAGGCGCAGAAATTCAGCATGGGCAACCGGCTACGGTGCATGGTGCTCCTAGACTAGTGTGGCTTGTTGGTTCGAGTCTCCATTTCCATCCTCGTGGTCATTTCCATTCCCATTCCTTCTATTTTTAACTTTGCAGGGGGCCGTGATTCGGAATCGCGAATAGCACGATTTAGAAGGATAGGGAAATTTTATCACATGACATAGATTATGAAGAAGGAATCATTTCCTAAACGTCTCATAGCCACTTCGTCATAAGTGTGGTATGTTTCACACCCATGAAAAATACTCTACTCATCGCGGCTTTCAGACACCCTAGGACACTTGGAACCTGTAAAACACGATAAAAAGTTTGTCACGACCGAACGTAGACCGGATCGTAACATGGGACAAGAGGCCACGAGACTACAAATCCGATCCATGTCATGAACATATCTAACTCAATATCACATGAAATTGGAATATTCAACATAACAACATAAAGGAAGAATAACCATGACATAACATAGGAAATGAATCGCACTTCATACATGAAAGATGAATACTACATGTGGTCACGAAAGCCTCTAACATATCTGATGGGTGATGGGGACAACACCCCCTGACTAACCCTACAAGTCTAGAAAACTGAACTAAGAGATAACTTCTATCAAGCTGGTCTTGAGGAGAATGAGGACTCGCCCAATGAGTTGGTTAACTCAGAAACGAGCTAATGAAGGTCTTGGAGTCTGTTTGAGGTGGAGCACGTATCATGAAAGCGATACAACATAGAGTATGCGATCGGTACGTGGAATTCTCGATTATGCAAAGGTAAGCTAAACAGACATTCAAAATACACAAAAGTTCATAAGAAATCATAAGAGTGGGACAAAATGCTCATAACATATATATCATAATGCAACATAAGGCTCAAGGTTTTCAAGACAATCGTAATTCTTTAATAATCATAGTCAAAAGAGAAACTTTATAAATCATATCTTGAGCCAGAATAACATAAATATAACAATCCATAAAACATGTGAGACAATGGGAGGACTCATCATAGCAGAGCACCATCATTGTGAGCCTTCGCTGATGCCCAACTATCTCGCTCAAGTGGGCGGAGCGGTCCTAGGCTTGCTAGGATAGGGACATACATTATGTGATATCGGGGAAAAAGTGGACCCATTAACATTTGTAATATCGGCATAAACCTAAGGTGGCACGTAGTTATGAGACACCGACGTAGTCCCTTTGAACGTCGGGCTACTCGGTGCTACACATTGCTCCCAAAGCACTGGCCACATTAGGCTCATACGTAAATCATAAACATCATTCATGAGATTCATGGCCAAATAAACATTAAAATTGGTGATCCCCCATTTACGTACATGTTTAGCCATGAATTAAGGGCCCTTTAGTCGGCATCAAAAATTGATCAATCATGAAATCCATATCGTAGATCGTAAATCATTCTTGGACATGAGGGCTTTGCCCGATACTTTAACATGCTTCAAAATACTCAATTCACTTGAAAACATGATTATAAACAAGGGTAACTTGAAAACATTTTTTTTATCATCAATACTTTATCTCCTTGAACATTCATCGCAAATCTTATCTTTCCTTGAATTTCTCATAAATGGGCATTTTAAATTTATAAAGCAAATACAATAACGAAGAAATCATGCTAAAAAAATATTACAAAATATAAAAACATTAAAATTCAATAATTAAAAACACCTTTGAATCATGTCCATGTTGTAAATTAGAAATTTCATGGCATTGGGTTAAAACCCCATAGAATCATTATCGGAATTTCATGAATTTGAGGAGGGATTGGGCATGGGTGTGAATGGATTCATCTATTCGCAACCCTCGTATTACCTAATAAAAGATTATTCTTACACTTCATGATTTCCCAAGAGGAATTTGAGAATAATTAGAAGAGCTTGAGCTTGATCTCCTCTCTAACTTTCTAACTTTTCATGCATGGGTTTACAATAGGCTAGAATGGCTTATCCCACCTTAATACACTCTGAAAATGGCTTAAAATGACATAGTATAGGACCCTAGAGCACAGGAATGATGAAATACCCTTGGCAAACTACAAAAATAGCTGCTCAAATCGGTCCCAGGGACCTAACAAGTCGTTGTTGCTAACCATGTGACGTTACGTCGGTCTTTGGAGTACCTTTGTCTAATTCTCATGGAACTCATAAAGGGCCCTCATCGAGCCATTCTGGTGACCACGACTCGTATCACCACTCGTTATCTCCCTTTGCTTCAACCATGATAATTAGTTACCTGTTGATCACGATCCACCCAATGAATCGGTGTCGGACCACGATTTGTGGGGTATATCCGTCAGTGCTTCAACTACTCATACTTCCTTTTTAATTTTCTTGTACGATTTACATGACAAGTCGTGGAGCTAACCGACTTGTCGTCATCCTGTGGTGACCCCGTGACAATTTTTCAACTCAAGCCCGAGTACCTCGCACGAGTAACCTCGCAGCTCGTTTTCTTCCCCACACGGGTCACGAGCGACTCGTTGTGACTTCAGTCGCAATTTTACAATGTTCTCCCTTTCAATTTTGGATACGATGTTAGGCTTAGGGGTATAACAAGAAGGGGTAGGATTCTTTTATGGATAAGAAGAAATTAGGATTACGGCTTAAAGGGGTTAAGCCCAGGATATCATTAAGGAAAGTACAGCAATGATGGACAAAATGGGTTTTTAATAAAATTCCTTAATCACATCTCATCTCTTTAGAAACTAATTTATCCTATGCTTACTTCAGGCAAGTTCTAGATGTTGATATGTGCAATAGATAAAAAATCAAATACCTCTCATGGCATCTAATATTAGTCTTGTTTCCTATGGCTGCATATCTACACCATCAAATTGAATGAATTACTAAGCCCTAAAAAAATTCTTGAGTCAAGTTAAAAGAACTTATGTGTCTCTTATGGAATTCTACTATTTTTTATGCATTCAAGATGACAACTTCATTACTTCTAGCTTATATTCTAAATGGAATATCAAGGAGACGCAAGTATGTTTTTCGATTCCATCTTTAAAAAATGAAAAAATATGTGAAAAGATTCCCTTAGATGGTCGTCATCTATTCATCAACGGGAAGTGTCACTACCTCCTGCCCGAAACCAAAACAAAAAATTCACTCGATTAACCAAACAAACTATTTATAGGCGAAAAATCACATTACGTCACATACGAGGCATCGGTATTCACAGCTATCCACATTACTAACTATTACGGACGAGGAGTTTAATCAATCACATGCTAGCCACTAACACAAAGAATGACAGCCTTATACGGCCCCTACAAATTTAGAAAGAAAGATAAATAGGAAATCTATTTCCTCCATCCAAAACTTCAATAGTACATTGTCCCTAGTGCACAAACAAATATCAAATAGGGAGAAAAAGAACTTTCACGGGCCTCTAAGCATAGTTGTCATCATCGGGATTATACTCTGATAAACATCATCATCATTTGCATAATCAGCACAGCTAAGCTTCTCACGGTGGCATCATCACCATAAATCATCGTCATTAGCATCGTACCATCGGTCAACAGCGTGAGATCATCGTCATCCAAAGGCTCCTCAAGTGTCGGTCCCACCTTGCACATCAACGCCTCTCGGTGAGTGGGTACCACTCTCCGGTTCGGCATCTCCTCATCAATGGTAGAGTCTAGCTCCAATGTTCCAACTACGGCCCTAGGCGCCCAAACATGAGGCCTCTCAAAGCTGTCTTCCTGAGCATAGCGCTCGATGGGAGTGAGAAGTTAAGCTAAAGAGGTTATTGGCTCATTGACCTTTGTGACATCAATCATTTCCTACAAATTCTGCTAAGGTTGTAGAGAATAGCCCTCTTCTTCCTCAATGCCATGGCCTCGCAAGAATTGAGTCAATAAAGAGCTTTGCCGTAGTAATTCTTCCAATGGCCCGGTTGTCTCTAGACCTCCTCATGTTATGCGCCAAAGATAATTGCCAATCCCTTCATTAGCATATACACCAACAAAACTCTCTCTTTAGTAATCTCTGTGGTGCATGTCCCAGGCAAAGTGCAGCACACAAGGTTGACCCAAACTCTAGCCTCCTTGTCAGTAGGAGAATAAGAGTGCGGAATGGTTACCATTATGGTCCACTTGCCCAGTGGCGGGTTGTGCTCACCATAGTGTATGGTGAATGTCACAATACGGGGGCTTCTCTGGCAATATAAAAGTACATCGATGGGTCCACCACGAGGCATTCAAAGAAAGGAATTGATTGACGTAGCAGTAAACCATGTGACCACTGTATCTTGATCTTAGTGATCTCTGCAGAAGGAAATATCCCTGGTTGTCTTCGAATTCCTCACCAAGGTGAGTTTGCACTCCACTCGGGCTCCATGAGCATGTATCCCAACCCCAACTTGTGGACGATTAATCATGGATGGTAGGGAACATACGTGCGGCGATCCTTTTCAATACGGTTTTACGGAGCATACTTTGCTTCCTTCTAGTCTTAAACCACTTAAGCCCATGCTCCTCCCACGACTTTGGCTCAGTACCTCCTAACAAGGGTGCTTTGGTGGCGATGACTTTAGCCCTTTTGTTCCCTTTTTGAGCCACTTGAGTCTTTGTTAGTGACAACCACTTCTTTTCCTTTATTTGCATTGGATGTCATAGTACCTTCCAAACAACAAGACATTTACAAAATTAGCTCGTGAACAACAAGGCTAGCTAATTAAGTGTAATGAGTGAAAAACAACCCCACTTTATTCTCTAGCAACTTATGAGGAATTTTTCAAATAAAAGATGCCTTGAGACTTCCCTGATTGTCATCCCAAATCTCACCAACCCAAATTAGTCACCAACTGCGGGTTCAAGTCATGTTGAGTTTTATACTTTCTCTCTTAATTTTTTTCCAAGAGTTCTTAAAGTTAGTCACTCCCCTCAATTTCCCCATACTTAATTCTCAATTCACGCAAGCCAAATGTGGAAGTAGTCACACTAAATTCAAACAACAATTACCATGACTTTTACTACTTTTCACAATTAATTAACATGAACTTTTCAACAACCTAAGATTTTCACAATTCAAGAATTCACAAACTAAGCAATTTCTCTCTACACAAGTGTAGATTCACTATTTTCATGAAATCGTTTAATAACTCATTCATCACCCTCTTCAAACCCACAACACAATCACAAAATCAACCAAAACAAGCAACCCAAAAAAGGATATAGTAAAAATGTAAGAACACATGAGATTTAACCATGAAAACCCGCGTTATGAAGTTCAAATTTTCACCCAACAATGGTGATTTTGGGTTTTTCAACAGGGAAGAAAGATAATGGCAGCATGATTACAATATTGAATACCAAGGAGAAAAGAAATTACTTACTTGAGTTGAGAAATCTAGCTTCACCAAGATTTTTGGAGAAGACAACAATGGGGGATAAGGAAAGGGAGAGTTACGGCTTTAAGAGGAGAGAAGAGAGAAAATTCTTTTGTTCTTTTCTTTGGCTTTTTAGAGAGAGAGGATATGAATGGGGAATTAAAATAAAGGTATGGGTCATGAGTTTTTATTAATTTTAGGGTCCATGGGTCCATTTGCCCATGGACCTAAAAATTTCAGCCTATCCAAGCACAGTGCGGCGCCCCCATCTTGCCACACTTAGAAAAAACAATTTTCTTAAGCGAGTGGGTGTGGGCAACGCACCACCTATAGCACCAACTTGAATTTTTCTTACGAAGATCAACACAGGCGCCCCGCGCTAGGTATCTCCTGAACTTGAACTTAGAATTTTTCTAGCTTATTTTCCCTACACTTTCACCTAAAAATCCTTGTTCATCTCTACAAAACAAAAAAAATGTTAGAAAGATGAATTACCTCCTGTCAAGAGTCTTAGTTATAGTCGTGGAATGACATTCACGAGTTGCCTCCCATGCAACGTCTAATTTAACATCGCGGCATGATGCAGACTTCTCATCCTTCACTCGAGTGAGATGATTTGTACCTAAGCGAAACTATTGAATTAACTTGAAACACCTATTGTCCAACTGCATGCTTAGATCCTCCAGGATCCACCTTTGTGCTTATTTAGTCTCCTTAGTAGGTGGCAACCTTGTCGCGTTGAACACATCAAAAATTTGCCTCTTGGCCATCGACATTAAATTCAACATCTTTACTAGATTTCACCTTTATCATTGCATCTGCGGTGGCTTAGAATCCTTTTCCAAAAGTGATGAGAGTATCTTCGTTTGCTTCATAATCAAAGATGATGAAGTCGGCGCGGGATGAATGGTCCCACATTGATCTGCTCCCGACATCACTACCCAAGCGGGCTCGGATAACAAAGCGGGACAAGAGGCAGAAACTCCAAGTCGACCTATGAACATACATCTAACTCAATTGATAAAAATGAATAAATCAACAAGATAATCTTAGAGAAAGTATAGAATAAACATAACATTAGAATACACAATCTGAAGATGAATACATCCTTTTTTTGAAAAGCCTCTAAACATGACGAATTGATGGGACAAGACCCTAACTAACTCAATAAAGCTGAAATTGAAAATACATAGAGAAAATCTGAATAGTCTAGTCCTCGGGAGATGAGGACTCACAAACAAACGTAACATGCTATCTTTGAAGGCGTATGAGCGAGTACGAGCACGAGTGTCGGGTCTGTATCCATGAAACTATACGGCATAGAGTATAGTTAGTACGTGGAATGTCTTGAGTATGAAAGGTAAGTAAATATCTCAAATAAAGTAAAATCGAGTTAAGAACATATCTTGTAAAACATAAAAAATAAGAATACGAGTAGGGCTTGCATGCATTCTTTTCTGAAATCGTGATCTCATTATAAAATAACACTCAACATCATAATTAAATCGGAATTTGACTCAGAAGCTAAAATTATGATAGTCATGAGTAAAGCCGAACATTGAGTCAAACCCGCTTTAGAACATATATAGATAAATCTCATAGACCATGAACATGCATAAGCGAAATCATGAGGAACAATGGGACACTCATCTTTTAGCGGCATACCATAATAGAGCTTAAGTGGTCCCAACTATCACTTAAGTGGGTAGAGCCATCAAGCCTTGTCGGGGTTAGGGACGATACCATGATATCGATAAAACTCGTGGCCTCATAGGGGCGAGTTAGCTCACGAAGTCCCAAAGTAATATATGCATAAGTATAAACCTACGTTGGCGCGTAGTTCGAGGCATAGGGTGTCCGGCCCTTAGCCTACTCGGCTTGAGCACTACTCATAAAAACATGCATATGCTCTCCATCATTTTTCAATGAAGCTCAATATTGTCTATTAAGAAGCTCAATAATAAAAGACATCTCAAATATGAAATTATGCATATGAGAAGCTTTTAACTCAAATCCTTACCACAAGCTGAAAAAATAATTGGGAGTCTTCGCTCAAAACCATGTGGTAAGCAACTCGGGAATTCATAAATCACACTTACGTATGTGGGCCTTGTCCAAAACTTTAACATGCTTGAAAATACTCAAATTCACATTGAAAACATGATTATAAACATGGGTAGCTTGAAAACGTTCTTTTCCTGTAATATGTCATCATAATCATACATTAATCGCAAATCTCATCTTTAAGAACTCATTAATGGGCATTTTAATTCATAAAAATTGAAACATGATTTCAATTGAAAACAATATAAAACTTGCCCATGAATTATAATTCAACAGTAGAAACATATTTAGATCATACCCATGTAGAGAATTAGGAATTTCATGCATTGAGTTTAAAACCCCATACAGAATTGACACTGAAATTCCTTGATTTAGAGAGGGATTGGGCATGGGTGTGAAGGATTCCTCATTCATAATTCTACGTACCTGATAATAGCTGATTCTTACACTTTTTGATTGCCCAAGAGGAATTTAAGAAAAACATGAAGAGAACAAGCTTAATCACCTCCCTAATTTCCTAACTTTGCGTGCATGGATATGAATAAGCCTGGGGTGGGTTTTACCCTGACTAAACCTTTGCATTCAAGCCTTAAACGTGTAGTTTAGGAACCTAGGACTTTGAAATTACAAAAATTCACTTAATGAAATCCATTTGAAATTTCTTCACCATCTGAAACACGGACGGTCCAACAAGTTTGTGCTTCCTGCAAGGACTGTGGTATATCAGTTAGATCCTTTGCCCAGCTTCACTTCCTCGGGTTGATCCGCGACTCGAGAGGGCAAGTCGTCCTTTCAAACAATGAGTCATTAAGTCATCCGTTGTGTCCACATAGATGACCTGCACCAAGTCTTCCCACGAGCCACACCGCAACTCATTCTTCTTTCCAACATGTCATGGTTTCCTTGTTACATTAGCCGGAGATTTTATACTCGCTTCCATGACCAGTTTTCCTCCCAATGGGTCATCCATGACAGTTATTTCCCCCTTAAGTGAGAACCAGTCCACCATGACTTCAAATAATTACTTGTGGTAACAAACAGTAGATTGATTCCTAGACCCGTTACAAACTCAAATGCACGGTGCCTCACCACGAGATGCCTCCCACGAGATCATTAGTTTGGACCAATGATAGTTAGGTGGCCCATTTTGTGAAAATTTTTCCCATATTACGCAACTTCCATTTTTAAATCCGGGTTTAATCTTAGGCACTTTCGAGGTATTACAATATGTCCCCCTTAGGAACATTCATCCTCGAATGTTGAAACATCTGAAAAAAGAAATGCAATTATCATATTCAATCTTGATCACTTAAGCCAAAAGCCCGTAGGAAAGACTATCTCGATTCAAACTACATAAACAGCTGAATTCAAGAATCATACATACATCCATATACATAAAAACTTGGGCACATGAATTGAACATAGAAAACACATAGAGTTTGAGGCAAACTGATACCTCAGTGGGCAGTAGGTTGAGAATAAATGTGGGTATTTAGCCATCATATCCACTTCGGCTTCCCACGTATCTCCTTCCAACTGTTGATTCCTCCATAAAAACCATAGCGAAGCTACTTCCTTGTTCCTTAGCCTTGAACCTAACGATCTAGTATTCCACTTCGGACCTCGCCATAACTAATCTTTGTCTTTCACACCAACAACATCCCCTTGGGACAACTAGAGTTGTATCACCCAAACACCTCATTAAGAACGATACATGGAATACGGGATGCACATAAGTTAATTCTAAGGAAACTACAATTCATATGTCACCTTGCCAACCCATTTCACAATCCCAGTAGGGCCCAGCGTAAAAATTTAGTTTTCCTTTCTTTCCAAGTCGCATGCACTCCCTTCATGGGCGACACCTTCCAAAACACCCGATCATCCACTTCACAGAACTCAAGATCTCTCCTCCTCACATCGGCATAGGACTTTGGAGACTTTGAGCTATTTTCAGCCTATCATTATGAGTTGAACCTTCTCATCGCCCTGTGGACTGAATACGGTCCTATCATCGCCACTTCACCAACTTCAAACTAGCAAATTGGCGATCTACATCTCTTGCCTGAGAGCCTCAAACGGAGCCATCTGTATCACTTTGAATGGTAGATTTGTTATTGTATGCAAACTCGATAAGAGGAAAATGACCATCCCAACTTCCTTTGATGTCTATCACACATGCTCTCAACATGTCTTCGAGAGTTTGAATAGTCAGCTCCTCTTGACCATTCGTTTGTGGATTAAATGTTGTGCTAAGCTTAACATGAGTACCAAGTCCTTTTTGGGCAGAGCCTCCAGGCGAAGTGGGATTAGGTGCCTCCGTGCCCGATCAAACTAGCTACCCAATTATAGTTTGGCATAATCCTCCGCCGAATCCGTGGTTTTGGCCAGGAAGAAAATGAGCATCCTTGATCAACTTTGTCTAGCACAACCCAAATGGAGTCATATTGTCGATGAGTACAAGGTAAGCGCGCTGATGAAGTCCATATTAATTTCTTGCCGGCCTTCCCGAAGGAATGCGATATCACGAACCACACACTAGGTCTCTAGTGCTCGACCTTTACTAGCGAAACGGTTTGGGCACTCTTCTAAATTATGCGATGTCCTTCTTCATGCCATTCACCAATAGACTTCCCATAATTCATGGTACATCTTAGTGGAACTACATGGATAGAATACCTAGATCCATGAGCCTCGTGTAACATTTGATCTCTCAACTCATCCCAACATCCTAGAACACATAAAAGCGACCTAGTACCGAAGCACACCATCTCCCCTTTGGAAGACCTCTACCTTTTGATTTTGAATGACTTCCCTTCAAGCTTTACCAAAATTGGGTCCTCTTCTTTTCTAGATTTTACATCAATCACCAGGGACGATTCGATCTATTAAGGAATAATAACACCGCCATCGGTCGAGTCAACCAACCTAACTCCCAACCTTGTGAGTCGATGCACATCCTTCACCGGCTCATTCCTTATTCCCTTCATCCACAAGAGACACACTCTCCATAGAGAGCCTACTAAGTGCGTCTACTACTACATTGGCTTGCCAGGATGGTAAGGACACTAATATCATGATCCTTGAGTAGCTCCAACCACCTCTTTGCTGAAGATTTGAGATCCTTCTATGTAAGCACATATATTGTAAACTCTTATGATAAATAGCGCATCCCACATGGACCGTGCAAATAATGTTGCCATATCTTTAAAGCGAATACCACATGACTCAATTCAAGTCATGGGTCGGGTAATTCTTCATATAGAACTTTTAGTTATGCAGGCATATGCTATAACTTTTCCATGCTACATGGTACCAGTCCTATCCTTTGAAGCATCATAATACACCCTTGAACCCAATGGTACCTCCGTTAGAGTTAACAGGTCTTGAGTAAGTCGAGTCTTCAACTCTTGGGCTCTTATCCTGACCTGCTGACCATTTAGATTTCACCTTAACTCAGGTCAATTTGGTTTAAAAGGTGCTACAATAGACGAAACCTACCTGACCTTCAATATCCAGCTAAGCCCAAAGAAGCTCGGATATAAGAAGGATTCACCAGTTTAGGACAATTCTTCACCAACATTTTTGAGAGTCCACCTTTATACCACTCGCCGATACCATGGCCCAAGCACGGAGTTCAGCAAAACTAGAACTTCTTTTGAATTTGGCATAAAATTGGTGATCCTTGAGAGTCACTGTAGCACCACTCTCAAATAAGTGGTATGCTCCTCCTCGCTCAGGAGTATATCGGGATGTCATATATTAACACAATCACGAATATATCTAGGTGTGGCCGAACACTTTATTCATCAAGATTTACTAAAATCTGCGGAGGTCTTTAGTCCAAAAAGACATAACAAAACTCATAATGACCATACGCATCCCACGAAGGTTGTCTTTGGGATATCACTCTCCAGGACTCTGAAGTGATGGTACAGGATGGGGATCTATCTTTGAAAAACACTTAAACTTTAAGCTAGTCAAATAAATCATCAATCTGAGTAGAGGATCCTATTCTTGATAGTTACTTTGTTTAATTGCTTATAATCAATACGCATGCGAAGAGAACCATCTTTCTTCGGACAAAGAGAACATACACTTAGGACTTGCTCGTCTAGTGAAACCTTCCTTATCAATAGTTATTCAGCCCAACCTTAAGCTCATTTCAGCTGTTTGAGCCATTGTGTGGGAGGAATAGATATGGGTTGCGTTTCGGGAAGAAGGTCAATACCAAAATCAATCTCGGCTCGTTGGGACTCACGGTAAATCATCGGGGAAGACTTACGGATACTCATACCTCACGGCCCATTGGATAAATCCCAGGTCTCGGGCGTCACATCTGCTTCTTCAGGTGGTAACCACGACCTTTAGAAATTACCTTCCGACATGGTAGAAAATAAAATGATCTGGCTGGCGAACTATCCTTCCACCCTATGGTGGCTCACTGGAAATTTAACTCTACTACCCAGGTTCTACAATTCGCGAGGCATAACATGCAAATAATTCAATCCATGCCAAGGATGACATCAAAATCGATCATGGATAACTCATCCAAATCCTAAGCTGAGGTGAATTTTTGAAGAATTTGAGGCAAGAGCCTCTATACACCCGTCTAGATACAGTAGATCACCTACCAAAGTAGAGGAGCGGCAAGGGTTTCAATAAGACTTTGGAATTGCGACTTAAAATCCACTGCCATGTAAGGTGTCACAAAGAAAGAAATGGCCACCGGATCTAAAAAAGCATAAACGTAAGATGAAAAATTCTGCTGCCATCGACCACATTCCAGGAGAACCTCCCCGATCCTAGTGGATTCAAGGAATAGAATCTTTTGCGATGTCGCCACAGTAGCACATGGTACCCCTAATATGTGATGAGCGGGAGAGTGGCTGTAGACACCAAAAGCTGACTCTGCCCCCATGCAAGATCCTATCTACATTTGGCCAATCTGCGAGCATGCATCGAAACCCACACCTAAACAAGTACTTATACACATTACCAAAACCTGCTTGAGTGTGCCCCAGGCCACATCTACGGCAGGTGGGGATCTTTGAAAATTCAGATTAAACACAGGCTTCCATGAGCCTAATGTCACCCTGGTGATGCTAGGCTGGGATGGAACGCTCAATGTTGAAGATGATGAAATTTGAAGATCTGGTGGAGTCTGGTGTCGGTGCTCGCCACGACCTCGGGCGCGAGAATTTGTGTTATCAATCTGGCCCTCTTGGGTGGCACTTGAAACTATCTAAGGGAATCCATATCTGGTGGAGCATATAGCGGTCCACCCACAATCCATGTCCAAAATAGCCGCCACTCTATGAACAAATCTACTCAATCGCGCCCTGCGTCAGCCACTAACTGCAGGGCGTGCTGATGGCGAGTGAACTCGAGGGCATACTCCTATACCGCCATTACCCCTTTCTTAAGATTCATGAACTCATTTGCCCTTCAAATCCGCTTATCTCGTGAGGGAAGAACCGATCTAGAGCCAACATAGAACTCCTCCCAAGTGACCAGGACTTGCTCCTGTGGCCCTACTATCTTTCCATTAACAAAACCAGATGTGTCGACCCTTTACCCCAGCTCATACGAGGCCAACCGTGCACTCAGCTCCATTCACACCCATGACTTGGGTGATCTTCACAATCTTATCTATGAACTCATGCGGGTCTCGTCTACTTTTGACAGAGGAACTCACAAAGTGGAGTACATTCTCAAGAAATCCACGACTCATTTTGTCGTTGCATTTATTTTGAACATACTCCTAGCTTGTTGATTTACTGAGCGGTCAAGGCTGCGTGAGCATCTGTGAATGTTGCAGAAACTCGGCATGGAAGCGATCGGCTGGTGCTTGGTGCTCACTGCCTTGGTGGGAACTGCGGTACCCATTTTAGTTTCCATTGTCATGGCCTTCTCCATTCCATTTCTCGGAATCTTTCGGAGTTCTTTAGAATCTTATTAACGCTCGAGGCTACACTCCCCATAAAGCTACAGTTTCAAACTGTTGAGCCTTCGTTTATTTTCCACAATATCCTTCGAGATACTTAGCATATTTTGGTAGCTCACATAAAAGCTCTACCAATGATAGATTTACATATATCTACTTCAACATTAAGAAACTTCTTCACATTTGCATCTTCCATACCTTGCTAATTTTGAATCTATGGAAATGGAGGAGATAATCTAACCACCACTTAAATTTGTGAATTACTTGACTACTTAACCTCATGCTTAGACTTCATAACCTACTCTACTATGTTTTGTTATTCCTAGGTATCACTTCACCCAGCGTCTTCCCCTTTTTGTGAGATAGCCCTAACATTCCCTTGGGGTTCTTCTTAATATTGCTTGCAAGTGCCCCTTCTGGTCTGTTTAGTCTATTTGAGCGGCCAATTGCCCCATCTTCCATCTAACTTGTGAATGGTGCTGCATCTCATTAACCACCTATTGTGTTGAACCACTCCACTATTTCATAGTTTCCTCTAAAAAAAAGCTGCCATCTTTGCAAGCCTTGAGGTCTCTAGAAGTTGTTCGGGGGTCTCACAGTTCTTATTTCTTCCCAAGAGGTGATTTGCTGCATTCCTGTAACCCTGATTGTAACCATTTACTAAAAAACCTCCTACCACGACTTTGTTGACCCACAAAATAAATAAACTCTTGATTTAGTGGACAACTTGAGTATGCATGGCCTTCTCCACGTGCCGCATAATGGCGGTTCACGAACATCTTGAACACGATGGGTGGCTTTACAAGCTGCTTTGTAGTCACTAGCTTCTTGATTACATTCACCAAGCTGACAAATATGCGCCTTGATTGATCTTTACACCATCAACCTCAAGATTCCACCAGACCTTGGATGTTGTAAATCCTCACTTGAATCACGATTATCTTGGCTCCAGTTGACATGAGATTCAGTAGAGCCTCTACATCTTATTATGACTTTTGGACAAAATTTTCCCTTGTGTTGTAGCATCCAGTATAGGATCTAAGACTTTGGCTTGACCCTTTTATGGTGTGCCCAATAATATCCTTCGGCTACATATGATGTGGGAAATAATTTAGATATTCTTTGTATCTTTCACCGAGCACGAGCTAGGGTCTCGTCGTCTCTCTGCACAAATCCTATGATATTTCCTCTCAACTCCTTCATTCTTCTCGACGAGAAAATCCTATTTATAAACTTGTTAGAAAGAACCTCCCATGTAGTAATGGACCCCCTTTGGTTCATTCTAAAGCCACTCCTTTGCTTCACCAATTAGTGAGAATGGGAACAAGTCAGTTCACATAATCATGACACGTTTTGATAGTAGAAGTTCATGTGCTCCCAAACGTCATCAAATGTACGCCCAGGTATCCTCGTGCGGCTTGACCAAATATTTATTTTAAACCAACTCCACGTTTTACCTCCTTCAACTCAAAATTTCGAGTGATGGCTGGCTTGATAATCGCTTTCGAAGAATTCTCCAAGTTTGACAAAGCAAAATTGAGCACTAGAATCATATACAGTTTTGTTTCACTGTGCTTGCTCATGGTTTTCTTCCATAGCTAACACATGAAAAGTTCTCTCGTTTACGGATCAAATTGATCCAAGGGTGATCCATGACTTCTAGTAGCTAGCATACACTAAGCAAACTCCACCTGAAATTCTCAACAACCAAAACAAACGTAAAAGCGAATTGTGGAATAAAGTCCTAACCTACAAACAATTAATCAATCTTCAAGTCCTGGTAATGGCACCAAAAACTTTATGTCATAGGTACATGGCGCACGATTGATCGTCAAATAATATAGGATGATAAAGTCCCAATATTAATCCCTCGGAGACTTATCAAATTAATTGCTCAAGGTTAACATTTTATTTCATTATTCAAATAATACAAGTAAAATAGGGAAATGGTTTTGGAGATTATTCCCCTTACTTTAAAATGTAAATTAAACTAATAACAAAAATTGTTTTCCAATTTTTGCGGTCAACTTTGATGACAATCTAGGGTCTTTGCACTTTGGCTTTTAGGTTGAGTTTTAGGACTCGATTACACTAGACTAAAGTCTTCTAGTTGCTAGTTGCAAGTTACGATTCCATTTCTTCCTATTCTCCCAAATATGCAAAAAATTATCACTCCAGCTACATATATCTCTATGGTTGCAAGAGAAACATAAGATGACGGTTGAAGATACTTTTATTCAAGTGAATAAGTTGAAGGGTATGTCCTATTCTCAACAATGAAATCTTCGTGAACTAATTTGAACAAGATTATGGAAACTTATTCTACTGATTTTTTTAACCCTCTTAGTTCCCTCTCGAGTTCAACCAGAGACAACAGAAAATATTCGCAAGGTGATCGGGCTAAAAATAATCAATTAAAACAATTATAGATATACAATCTTGAATGAAGAATTAAAGTCTTAGCATAAAGGAGTATTTAAACTTCTACCATCGGCTATGGACAATACCTTAGAACAAGAGTTTGACCACTCATGGTCAAGGAAAACTAAAATTTAATTATTCGTATTAGCAAAGCATAAAGTAAAGAAAGAAAACCTAGAAGAAAATGAACTTATCTCTTCTTCCAAAAAGCTAGCAGTACAAAATAATCAGGCGAACGAAGACTTCCTAAAAAAATTTCTAGATGTTATATTTATAAGACAAGTATCAAATGACTCTTTTCCATTGGAAAGTTCAGCTTTTAGACATGAAAATGCGCCACGGACGGGCACCCAGTGTGCACGCTCATCTATCTCATTAGGCCCATCAGCTTGCATTTCCTCTAACTTCATCCTACGGCGCACCACACAGCCGTTTTGCCAAGGTTTATTCAAATTCAACACATTTATGGACCTGGAATTACTTGAGTGCCTTCCAACGCACCCAGTGATAGAAAATTTTCATGTCGGAATACCTCTGGCCCACCACACCCACTCATCTCGCAGTGTCAATCAGAGTCTCTGGTTTGAAGTGTGGGCTCGCGGGTGTGCCGCACTAGTACGAGTGTGAGTTTCTCTAAGGTTTGGAGGTAAGAATATACCCAACATCGGCACTAATGATGTGGCGCCACTATTTTTACGGGGTACATGTTAATATTTTACAGATCATAAGAGCTTTTAGTACTTTTCAACAAGAAGTTGAATTTATGGAAGAGAAGGTTGTTAGATTTACGAGAAGATAATGATGTTAGAATTTTGTACCATCCTACTTAAAAGCTAATATTGTGGTTGATGCATTATTTTGCAATTCTATGGGATGTTTAAGTGATGTCGAAGCTGGAAAAGTTGAGATGGTGAAAGCTATACACGAGTTAGCTAACCTGCACATTTGGTTTCTAGACATGGAAGATGGAGGCATGTTGATCTCGGGCAAAATAGCATGCTAGAGTGATACTTTATAACTTAATTTAGTCTTGTTTAGTTAATTAATTATATACATTTTCTATTGTGATTTTACACAAATGTGAATACATGTACTAACCAACATGATTAGTCTTTGTTTGTAGGTTTCCAATGAATTTGAGGAACTAATTTATAAGTTGGTGAAGTAGAGGAATGGAGTCGGGAGCAATTTGCGAGAAGTCGGCAGGAGCATAACTTGGCAAAGTTTGGTCGTGCGAGGCGGGTGCCATGTTGTGCGTGTGTCGCGCCAGTGTAGGTGCCACGCCCATGCAGGGCGCGAGAGAGGCGGCCAAGCGGGCGGCGACCTGCGCGCCGAGCCGTGCCACGCTAGGCGGATTGCGCGCGACACAATTCCATTGCGCTACATGATCAGAGTGTCACGGCCAGGCCCGGCTGACAACCCTCGGCGACTTGCATTCTGAGGCAATTTCCAATGTGCCTCCGTGTTACCTCCATATCACGGAGGCATATTGCGCGATACACTCCGTGACACGGAGCTACTTCATCTTAGGGAATAATTTTAAACACCTCACATTTACTATAAATAGGTCGCCAACTCCTAAAAGAGGACACGATTTTATTACGAAAAACCACACGAGAGGTATGATTTTATTCTAGAAAACCACTGGGAGTGAAGGGAGAAGTGGGAGAACTCAGCTAGGGTTTGTCAAATTCCTCTTCTCTTCTACCAATTCTTGTAAGATGTTATTTATCTCAATGTTTTCTTTTAATTTTACAAAAATGAATGGCTAGAACCCTTTCTCTAGGGTTGAAGCCATGAGTTATGATTGTGTTTTTCACAATTTGTGTTGGAATTAAGTTATTGATTGTTGTTTTGTCTTGCAATCTTGAATTATTGGTTGTTTTTATGATTGATCAACGCCCAAGCATACACGTTAACTTAGGCATATGGCAGAAAGCTTTTTACCTAGGTCGGAACAAGAGAATGTAAGGAAGCGTCATTTGTTCTCACGATATAATTTGTGTTAGGATAGAAATATACCTAATACCTTGCTTGGTTGATAAAATGGGATAAGTTAGGCACCAACTTAGATTTATCACACAGCATCACCACTCGAAAAGTAGTTGTGTAGCTAAGTTGAGTCGAATGATTAGAGATACGAGTCCACCCCAATCATATCCACGTAAACCACGTCACGTAATTGCTTGTGAGCCAGAGCTGGCATGCCAAACCACGAGTAGCCAGTGGTGAGGCTAGTTTTTCATGTTTAGAGGTTCGAGAGGCCATGAACATGCAATTCTAATTATGCGAGACAGCAATTGATAGTTTCATGCTTAACCACTCCAAATCGTAGTAGCGCGTGATTATCAGAAACTATCTACATGTTGCTCCTTGAGTGAATTCGAATATTTAGTTGACCACAATTAGACTTAATTAAACTCTCGCAGAAAACTTTTATAATCAACATTTTTTGGTATTTAATATACATGAACTTGATAGTTAGCTGAATTGGTCGATGCACATGGAGTTCGACATTCCGGTTCTTCAACAGAACCACTATATTACTTGCGACGCGATGCGGCAGAATCACGATCAAGTTTTGGCGCCGTTCTTGGGACTCGGCGAAGTTTAGTGAATTTATGTGTTTTTGTGTGATTTTTAAATTTCCTTAAGTGTTGAAAAGAAAGAAAATTTTTTTATATTAGTCTTAGTTATTTAATTTTTATTTTAATCTTATACCCTTCTTAACATGACATCATGGAATACAAATGGGTTAAATGGTGGATACTCTTACTTTGATGACTCTTGTATGGTGCGGAGGACCCCACTTGTGGCAATACTATAACGCGTGCAATATTTGTGGTGGTCAAGATGGCCATTGGGATGGCTGTCCCGAGACTCGCCTCCTCCCCCAAGCCCTACTATGATCCTTCTATTGTTTTTTTCTTTGAATATAGGCATGATGAAAATGAGGACTTCAGGACGCCAAGCTCGAATAGAAGACATGCTAAAACAGCTCCTTGAGCAAACGAAGCAACAAAGGAGCGATGGAAACGTGTCTTCAGCAGAAGAGAATGGAGAGGCTCTAGAAGGGATGAGGCGTCAAAGTCACGGAGATGATGGGTTTGAGAAATTTGTGACTTTCCAACAGTAAATTGCGGAGTAACGGTTTGCGATACTCAAGAGGAACTACAAGAAGAGGGCAAGGGTGAATTTTTTGATGAAGCCCAACAATTAGAATCTCTTGAGAGTCCCCGTGATAGTAGTGCACATATAGCCCATCATTTATGAAAGAAGAGATAGAGTTCCAACCATTTGGCATTATTGGGGAATTAGATGTTAATATGGAGAAGGTATATACAAGTAAGGAAGTCAGCAAAATGGAGTTTGAGTGAGATGTATTGGACCCCCTCCCGAAGCATTTTCCGACATAGGTTTGGTTGAAAAACTAGAACTAGCATCTTCAAAACTTGTGGAGAAAGATATAGAGGAAACGAAGCCCATATATTACGAAATTTTCGATTACGAAAGAAAGAATGGCTTCGCTTACTTAAGGGCCAATAAATGCCAAGGCGACATTTACTACTTGGTCCTTTAATTTTTTCACCACCACCCCGGAGAATAAAGAAAACTAGAAAAGAAATTAGGGTGAGATTCATATCCTCAAGGTGGAGGAAAAGTGGTGAAACTTGATACGTCGTCTTGCGACGTAGATTAAGCTATTTGCTTGGGAGGCAACCCAAGGGTACCATAATAAGGTACCATTTTAATTTCTTGTATTTAAGTTGATTTTATTTATTTTCATCTTGTATTTGTTTTAATTTGGAAAGTTAAGCACATATGGAGGAAGTAATTTACTAGTGGAGGAGGAAGCTAACAAGCATGGGAAGAGAAAAAGTGTGGGGTCGAACACCCTTGTACGAGTTGAAGAAAAGCATGCTATTAGCTAGGCCTAAAGGCCTCGGGAGTATTTCTCACCCTCTTTCAATGTTAATTTGATTCTATGAGGACATAGAATGATTCAAGTGTGGGGTAGAGGAAATTTCAGGAAATTTCAAATTTTTGCCTTATGTTTTGTTGACTAAGGCACACGAATATTTATTTTCGTGCGGCATGACTTCATCGCGTTGGTTTTAACCCGAGTTCTTTCCAATGTCTTTGAACCGAAGAATAAAAAAATTCTTTAATGCATATAATGTTTTTAGTCAAAGTTAGAGACTATTATCATTTTAGACGATGGATGGATGACGGCTAGTCTTGAGGAAATATTAGTCAATAGGTTTTGGTTTTTGAACCCATAGCTAATTGGTGCTTGATATTCTTGTTAGTTGCTATAAATGATTGTAAAGAGGCAAGTATGTTGAGTGTTAAAGCATGCAAGTGCATAACTTTGTGTGAGACACTTAGGCTCTTGAATTTGACTCAATATGATTGAAGCTTAATGTTTGAATTCTTGTGATTAGGCTTTGGGTTAAGAGTCTGAATGTGTCTTGAATTGAGCATGTACCCATGATTGTAAGGTTTTGAGTATTTTTGCTATTGTGGAGTGTCTAGAACTTGCTGGTATGTTTATAAGAAACTAAATGAAGGATGTGGTGTAGGAAATGATTTAGGCATTCCTTTGAATGAGCCAAATACTTAATCCACACTTTACCTACCTTGGATAATTAATCCTAGTTAGCCCCATTCAGGCATGAGCTATTCTTTGATAAATTTGCAACATAAGCTTAATCCTTTCTCTTTCATTAGCATTGAATTTTATCCAAAACTCCTAAGCGCTTAAAGGAAAAATCTGAAAGAGTAAAGAGGTAGAGAAGAATGAAAAAAGAAGGAAAAGTAGCGAGTTATTAAAAGTTGAGAAAGGTCAAGGGTACTGCACTGAGCTGACTATGGTTGAGTATTGGTAGGGGTAAGAAAGAAGTGTGAAAATTACTTATAGAACTCTTACTAATAAGCTAAGAGTGCCTAAAGAAATGGGGGAAAACAAAAGAGGAGAAAGGAAAGCCGAAAAGAGATAAAGGTGAAGTTAGAGAAGGGAAGCTCGTAATGAGGGTGTGATGTATTAAAAGCGCTTAGGGAAGTGAGTCACTATTGCGGCGAGCAGGCACCTACCCGTCCCTTAACTACATTACAACCTAAAAAGTCCTACTTGATCTTCCATTCATACATCTTCAAATTAGTGAGTAAAACACTGAGGGCAAGCTTATAGGTCATTACATGATGCATGTGAATTCTTTGTGAGAGTGAGCGTAATTCTATTCATGCCCACTCATGTTGTGATTTAAAAAAATTGCATGTGAAAATGGGTAACTCTCTTGCCGTGAGGGCACATGTTGAATGAAGGATATAATTCATGTTGGATTTCTTAATCAGTTGATTCGCATGAGTTTGCTAAGATTGAGAGTCGATTCTTGAGGTTAGGAAGTCTTGGCAGGGTTGTATGTCATTTCAATGATCAAATCGTGCATGCTCTAGTTTTTTTTTTTTTTTTTTTTTTTTTTTACCTTGTTGTCTTAAATAATCCTTATAATGCAGTAACAGATTATCTTGCTTAAGTAGCTATGTGTGAGTCTCCATATGCATGAGATGTAAAAGGTTTGTTCGAGGACGAATAAGACTTTATGTGTGGGGATGTGATCTCGGGCAAAATAGCATGCCCGAGTGATGCTTTATAACTTAATTTAGTCTTGTTTAGTTAATTAATTATATATATTTTCATGTGATTTTATATAAATGTGAATACATGTACTAACCAACATGATTAGTCCTTGTTTTGTAGGTTTCAATGAATTTGAGGAACTAATTTATAAGTTGGTGAAATAGAGGAATGGAGCCGGGAGCAATTTGCGAGTCGGCAAGGAGCATGCCTTGGCAAGGCTAGCCTTGCGCCGGGAAGCGTGCCACGTTGTGCGTGTTCTGCGCCCGGCGCCATGCCACGCCCATGCCGAGCGCGAGAGAGCGACAAGCGGGCGGGCGACACAACGCGCCCGAGGCCAGGTGCCACACCCGAACCCAGGCTAACGCGCCAGCCTGATGCCATCGCGTTGCATGAAGAGCGAGTGTCACGCCGGCTAGAGCGACGACCCTCGGCGGCTTGGCATCTGAGGCAATTTCCAATGTGCCTCCACGTTACCTCCGTGTAACGGAGGCATAATGGCGCAATACACTTTGTGACATGAAGCTATTTAATGCCGGGAATAATTTTAGACACCTGGCATTTACTATAAATAGGTCCCTTAACTCCTAAAAAGAAGACACGATCTTATTATGAGAAACCACGAGAGGAGTCACGATTTTATTCTAGAAAACCACCTAGGAGTGAAGGGAGAAGTGGGAGAACTCATCTAGGGTTTGTCAAATTCCTCTTCTCTTCTACTAATTCTTGTAAGTATATTACTTTATCAATGTTTTCTTTTGATTTCTGAACATGAATGGCTAGAACCCTTCCTCTAGGGTTGAAGCCATGAGTTATGATATGTTTTTTACGAATTTGTGTTGGAATTAAGTTATTGATTGTTGTTTTGTCTTGCATTCGTAATTATGGTTGTTTTTATGATTGATCACGGGGAAAACATACACGTTAAGTTAGGAATATGCTTGAGAAAGCATTTACCTAGGCGAACAAGAATGTAGGAGCAGCCAGAACAAGAGAATGTAGGGAGCATGATTGTATCTCACGATATAATTTGTGTTAGGATAGAAATATACCTAATACCTTTCTTGGTTGATAAAACGGGATGAGTTAGGCACCGGCTTAGATTTATCACATCACCACTCGAAGAAGTAGTTGTGTAGCTAAGTTGAGTCGAACGATTAGGAGTACGAGAGTCCCTAATCATATCCACGTAAACCACATCCATGTAATTAATTGCCCACGAACTAGAAGTAGCATCCTCACTCACAATGTAGTGGTGAGGCTAGTTTGTCATGTTTAGAGGTTCGAGAGGCCATGAACATGCAATTCTAATTATGTGAGACGACAATTGATAGTTTCATACTTAACCACTGCAAATCGTAGTTGCGCATGATTATCCGGCTTTAACTCTATGTTGCTCCTTGAGTGAATTCAGAATATTTCATTGACCACAATTAGACTTAATTAAACTCTACTGAAACTTTTATAATCAACATTTTTGTTATTTAATATCACACTTGAACTTGATAGTTAGCTGAATTGGTCCAGTCCCTATGGGTTCGACATTCCGGTTCTTCAAAAGAGCCACTATATTACTTGCATGACCCGTACGCTTGCGGAATCGCGATCACATGTTAGTTCAAAATATTGCGAAATCCTCCTTAGTGTAAGATGTTAAGCAGAGACAATATGAGGATCCAGAATCAATATTTCTAAAAGACAACATTCAACAACAAAAGCAAGCTTCATTCAAGTGCAGACCAGATAGAATCCTTTGATTCTAGACTCAGTTGTGTGTGTCTAATGTAGGTAAATTATTGAATCAGATTATGGCTGAAGTTCATTACTCCCATTATTCTATACATAAAGGTTCCATGAAGATGTATTATGACCTGAGACAACTTTACTGGTGGCAAGGTATGAAAACAAATATTACCAGCTATGTAGCACTGTGTCCTAACTACCAGCAGGTGAAAGTAGAACTTTAGAGACCGGAAGGTCTGATATAGGACATAGAGATCCCCACATGGAAGTGGAAAGTGATCAATATGGATTTCATTACCAGTTTTCTTCAAACAAGTAAGAAGCGTGACTCTATTTGGATTATCATCGACAAATTGACAAAATAAGCTCATTTCTTACCGGTCAAAACTACTTATACCGCTGAGGACTTTGCAAGATTGTTCACCTTCATGGCGTACCCTTGGCCACTAGTTTTTATAGAGGAGCCCATTTTATGGTGAATTTCTAGAAGTCTTTCTAGAGAGGTCTAGGTACTCGGGTGAATCTCAGTACCGCCTTCCATGCTCAGACTGACAGACAGGCCGAATACGCTATCCAGACACTTGAGGACGTGTTGCGTAACTATGTACTAGACTTCAGAGGAAGCTTGATGACTATGTATCTTTGATTGAGTTTGCATACAACAATAGCTACCACACAAGTATTCAGATGGCCCCCTATGAGGTTTTATATGGGTGGAAGTGTAGATCACCAGTGGGTAGGTTTGACCTTAGCAGGCAGAGTTGTTGGGTCTTTGTAATACCCCAAAAGTGCCTAAGACTAGATCAAGATTTAAAAATGGAAGTTGCCAGAATCTAGGAAAAATTCCAAAGAACGGGCCACCTAACGAATCATTGGTCCAACCAATGACCCGTGAGAGGCATCCGTGGTGAGATACAACAGGGGTGGAGTTGGGAGTAATGGGTCTAAATATGTATCTACTATTTATATATGTATCTACTATTTATTATGATTCATGGGAAAATTTTACATTGTTTTCAATTAAATATCATGTTTCAAGCTTTCTAAATTAAAATGCCCATCTATGAGAAAGTCATGAAAGTGGAGGTTTATGATGTATGTTCAAGTACGATGAAGTATTGATGATGAATAGTATGTTTTCGAGTTATCCATTTTTATAATCATGTTTTCAATGTGAATTGAGTATTTCAAGAATGTTAAACTATTGGGCAATGTCCACATGTTCATGGATGATTTATCATTTTCCCAAATTGAGCTTACCACATGGTTTTGGAGCGAAGACTCCCAACTATCTTTCAACTTTTGATATAATTTGAGTTAAAGCTTCTCATATGCATGATTTTATATTTGAGATGTATTTGATTATTGAGCTTCTTCGATTGATGATGGTAAGCTTCTTTGAAAAAGTATGGAGAGCATATGCATGTTTTTGGGAGTAGTGTCTAGCACCGAGTAGGCTAAGGATCAATAACTCTATGCATTAGAACTACGCGCAAACATAGGTTTATACTTATATATATTACCTAAGGACCTCCCTCGTGAGCTATCCCTTTCCCTATTGAGCCATGAGTTTGATATCGATATCATGGTATCATCCTTAGCCCTAGCAAGACTTTGGACGGCTCTACCCACTTGAGTGTGATAGTCGGGACCACGTAAGCCCTATCATGGTATGTCAGCTAAAAGACGA
The DNA here is from genome assembly GCA_018107945.1 of Datura stramonium. Taxonomy (NCBI): domain Eukaryota; kingdom Viridiplantae; phylum Streptophyta; class Magnoliopsida; order Solanales; family Solanaceae; genus Datura; species Datura stramonium. The sequence goes on from JACEIK010005742.1 coordinate 62,435, forward strand.
GTCTCCCATTGTTCCTTATGATTTTAGTTATTCATATTCATCATTCATGATATACATGTCTATAAATGTTCTAGAGCAGGTTTGACCCAATGTCCAATTTTATGTATGATTATAAGATTTTAGCTTTGGGTCAATCGATTTAGTTATGATGCTATGTTATGTTGAGATCATGATTTAAGAAAGAATGTGTGCAAGACCTAACCTCGTATTCTTATATGTTTATGTTTTGTATTATGCATGATTTAAATGACTTTTACTTATCTAAACGGTTTTACTTACCTTGTGTACTCAGTACATTCTACATACTGACTGAATACTCTATGTTGTATTATTTCATGATACAGGCCCAGCTCTCATGCTTATCCCTACTCTTAACCAGTCCTTCAGAGTTAGCATCTTACGCTTGTTGGTGAATTCTCATCTCCCGAGGACCATGCTTATTAGTATTCCTTTATGTATTTCAAGTTTTCATCTTTATCGAGTTTGTTGGGGTCTTGTCTAATCAACTCATCATGTTTAGAGGCTTTTAAGACAATGGATGTATTCAGCTTCAGATTGTGTGTATTCTGATGTTATGTTTATTTCAGACTTCCGCTGAGATTATCATGTTATTTCTTCTATTTTATTGATCGAGCTAGATGTATGCTTAGGCATTGGGTTAACTTGGGGTCTCTCGAGGTTCCTTGTCCCGTGTCTTGATCTGGGCCTCCAATCAAGTTGTGACAAACTTGGTATCAGAGCCATAGGTTTGAAATGTCCTAGGGTGTCTGAAAGCCACGTTAAGTAGAGTCTTTTCCATGGGTGGGAAGCGCTCCACACTTATGATGAAGAGGCTACGAAACGTTTAGGAAATGTTCTCTTCTTTCATGATCTATGTCATGCGATGAAATGTCTCCCTATCCTTCTAATTCTTGCTATCACGATTGTAGAATCATGGCTTCCCATAGAGTAATTGTTAGGAGGAATTGAAATGGATACAGACATGAGGATGGCAACGGAAATGGGCACCAACAGGCCCCACCAATCTAGGAGCACCATGCACCTGAGTCAGTTGCCCAAGCTGAATTTAGGGAAGCTATTCAGATGCTTGCGTAGGACTTCACTGCTCAAGTCAATCAGCAGGTAGTTGTGCATGTCCCGTAAAATGGCAATGTGGCGGTGGCTAGAGTCAGGGATTCCTTGAGAACGAACCCACCAGAGTTCGATGGGTCAAAAGGAGATGAGGACCTGCATGAGTTCATAGATGAGATTGTGAAGATCACCCAAGTTATGGGGTTGAATGGAGTTGAGTGTGCGGATTTGGCCTCATACCAGTTGAAAGGGGTCGTACACATCTGGTTTCGTCCATGGAAAGATAATAGGATTGCCGGAGCAGGCCATGTCAGTTGGGAGGAGTTCCATGTTGCATTCTTAGATCGGTTCTTCCCTCGTGATATAAGGGAGCTAAAGGAAACCGAGTTCATGAATCTTAAGCAAGGGAGGATGACAGTGTAGGAGTTTGCCCTTGAGTTCACTCGCCTAACAAAGTACTCCCCGAAGTTAGTGGCTGATTAGAGGGCGCGGGTGAGCAGATTTGTTCATGGCATGGAGAGCTATTTGGAAATGGATTGCAGAACCTCCATGCTCCACTAGGATATGGATTTCCCTCGAAGAGTTTTGTATGCCCAGCAGATGGAGGCGGCGTATATGAGAGAGAGAGACTGTCACAGCCGAGGTCAGGTGATGGGCACCTATAGCAGGACCACCAAAGATCTTCAACACAAGCATCTTCAGCGTTGAGTATGCCATCCAGGCCTAGGCATGATTAGAGGGGGAGAGCATCAGGCTCGAGGGGTCAGAGTAGCAGCCCCCTCAGATTCTAGCATCCCAGTTTGCCACAGGTGTGGTCGAGGGCACACGGGCCAGTGCTTAGCAGATACAAGTCTTTCTTCGGGTATAGAAAGCCCGGGCACATTCTCAGAGATTTCCCAGCAGCGACACAGGACCATGATGGGGGCCGAGGCCTAGCTTCTAGTTTAGCAGCCCCTCCCATACATTTGGCACAACAGAGGGCATCTAATAGCACAGGTAGCGGTCGGCACCAAAATAGATTTTATGCCTTAGCATCTCTCCAGGAGCAAGAGGTCTCCTCGAATGTGGTCACTGGTATATTATGAGTTTTCCATCTTGATGTTTATGCCTTGTTAGATCTGGGGGATACTTTGTCTTTTGTGACACCTTATATGGCTAGTAGCTTCGGAGTCAGTCCAGAAGTCGTGTTAGAATCCTTCTCAGTTTCTACTCCAGTAGGTGATGTAGCTAGACAGGTGTATAGAAGTTGTCCAGTCTCAGTCCTTCAGAAAGTCACCTCAACAGATTTGATAGAGTTAGCCATGAACAATTTTGATGTTATCCTTGGCATGGATTGGCTATTTGCATGTTATGCCGCAGTTAATTGTAGAATTCGGGTAGTAGATTTCAAATTTTCGGGTGAGCCAATCTTAGAGTGGAAGGGTAGTTCATCGATGCCCGTAGGTTGTTTCATTTCCTACCTTAAGGCTATAAATTTGATTTCTAAAGGTTGTGTATACCACCTAGTTAGGGTTAAGGATGTTGAGTTCGAGACCCCGACTATCCAATCAGTCCCAGTAGTATGTGAGTATCCAAAAGTCTTTCCAAACGATTTACCAGGAATCCATCCTGAGCGGGAGATTGATTTTGTTATTGACCTTCTTCCCGATACACGGCCTATATCTAATCCTCCCTACATAATGGCTCCAGCTGAGCTAAAAAAGAGTTGAATGAACAGTTGAAGGACCTATTAGATAAGGGTTTTATTAGACCAAGCAATCCCCATGGGGTGCACCAATTCTCTTTTTCCGAAATAAAGATTGTTCTCTTCACATGTGTATTAATTATCGACAATTGAACAAGGTCACTGTCAAGAACAGGTATCCTCTACCAAGGATTGATGATTTATTAAACCAACTTCAGGGTACCAAGTGCTTCTCAAAGATAGATCTCAGATCGGGGTATCATGATCTCAGAGTTGGGGAGAGTGATATCCCGAAGATAGCCTTCAAGACGCAATATGGTCATTATGAGTTTGTAGTTATGCCTTTTGGACTAACGAATGCTCCTGCAGGTTTTATGGACGTAATAAATAGGGTGTTCAATCCATACCTGGACATGTTCATGATTGTGTTTATTGATGACATCTTGATATACTCTCGGAGCAGGAGGAGCATGTTTCTCATTTGAGGGTGGTGCTACAGACTCTCAAGGATCGCTAATTATATGCCAAATTCAGCAAGTGTGAGTTTTGGTTGAACTCCGTGACGTTTTTTGGACATATGGTATCAAGTGAGGGTTTAAAGTTGGACTCTCAAAAGATAGAAGTGGTGAAGAATTGGCCTAGACCGGTGAATCCTTCAGATATCCAGAGCTTTTTGGGTTTAGCTAGCTACCATCGGAGATTTGTTGAAGGTTTCTTATCTATTGCAGCACCCTTGACCAAATTGACTCAAAAGAAGGTGAAATTCCAATGGTCGGAGGCTTGTGATAAGAGCTTCCAAGAGTTGAAGGCTTGACTTACCTCAGAACCGGTGTTGACCCTACCTGAGCGTATCGATGGGTTCGTGGTGTATTGTGATGCTCCAAGGATCAGACTTGGGTGTGTATTGATGCAAAACAGAAAAGTTATCGCATATGCCTCTAGACAGTTGAAAGTTCATGAGAAGAACAACCAAAGACATGATCTTGAATTAGCCACGGTGGTATTCGCCTTGAAGATATGGAGAGATTATTTGTACGAGGTCTATGTGGATGTGTTTACGGGCCATAAGAGTTTACAATATGTGTTTACCCAGAAGGATCTCAATCTTCATCAAAGGAGGTGGTTGGAGCTACTCAAGGACTACGATATGAGTGTGCTTTATCATCCGTGCAAGGCTAATGTGGTGGCGGACGCACTTATTAGACTCTCTATGGAGAGTGTGTCCCACGTGGATGAGGAGAAGAAGGAGCTAGTGAAGGATGTACATCGACTCACAAAGTTGGGAGTTAGGTTGGTTGACTCGACCGATGGCGGTGTTATTATTCAAAATGGATCAGAATTGTCATTGGTGACTAATGTAAAAGTTAGACAAGATGAGGACCCGATTTTGGTAAAATTAAAGTAAATTTTTTAGAATCAGAAGATAGAGGTCTTTTCCAAAGGGGGAGATGGTGTGCTCCGATACCAGGGTCGCTTATATGTTTCAGATGTTGGTGATTTGAGGAGACGGATGTTGCACGAGGCTCATGGATCCAAGAATTCTATCCATCCAGGTGACACCAAGATGTACCGCGACTTACGGGAAGTCTATTGGTGGAATGGTATGAACAAGGACATCGTAGAGTTTGTAGTTAAATGTCTAAACTGTCAGCAAGTGAAGGTTGAGCACCAGAGGCCGGTAGGTGTGCTCTAGGATATCAGTATTCCTACTTGGAAATGGGAAGAAACCAAAATGGACTTCATCACAAGTTTGCCTCGCACTCGTTGTCAATATGACTCCATTTGGGTTGTGGTAGACAGGTTGACCAAGGCCGCTCATTTTCTACCGGTCAAAACCACAGATTCAATGGAGGATTATGCCAAACTATATATCCGAGAGCTAGTTCAGTTGCATGGAGTGTCCTTATCCATCATTTCATACAGAGGTACTAAATTTACCTCTTAGTTTTGGAGGTTGTTTAAAAAAGGACTTGGTATTCAGGTCAAGCTCAGCACAGCATTTCACCCGCAAATGGATGGTCAAGTGGAGCAGACAATTCAGACCCTCGAGAACTTGTTGAGAGTATGTGTCATTGAATTCAAAGGTAGCTGGGACGATCATTTTCCTCTTATCGAGTTTGCATACAACAACAGCTACCATTCCAGTATTCAGATGGCTCCGTTTGAGGCTCTCTATAGACGGAGATGTAGATCGCCTATTGGTTGGTTCGAAGTTGGTGAATGGCGATGATAGGACCAGATTCGTTCCATGAGGATATTGAGAAGGTTCAGCTTATAAGGGACAGGTTGAAAACAGTTCAAAGTCGCCAAAAGTCCTATACCAATGGGAGAAGGAGAGAACTCGAGTTTGAAGTGGATGATTGTGTTATTGAAGGTGTCTCCCATAAAGGGAGTGATGCGGTTTGGAAAGAAAGGAAAACTCAGCCCTTGTTATGTTGGCCCCTACCGGATTTTGAAATGGGTTGGCAAGGTGGCATATGAATTGGAGTTTCCGTCAAAATTATCTTCTGTTCATCTTGTATTCTATGTATCGCTCTTAAAGAAGTGTTTGGGTGATCAAGCTCTAGTTGTCCTGGTGGACAGTGTCAGCGTGAGAGACAACATTAGTTATGAGGAGGTTCCGATTGAAATACAAGATCGTCAGGTTTGAAGGCTAAGGAACAAGGAAGCAGCTTCAGTTAAAGTGTTATGGAGGAATTATCATGTTGAGCGAGCTATGTGGGAAGTCGAAGCGGATATGATGGCTAGATACGCACATTTATTCTCTATCGGCTCAGTTCCAGCTTGAAGTATCAATTTTTGCCCTAAAACTCTAATTAGTTTTTATGTTCAGTTCATTTGCCCAAGTTTCTTTCATGTATGTGGAGGTGTATATGATTCATGAATTCGGTTCAGCCATGTAGTTTGAATCGAAGATAGTCATTCCATCAGTTCTCAATTTAAATGATCAGTATTTGAGCGTAATGATTGCATTTCTCTATTTTATGTATGTTTTCCCACATTTGAGGATGAATGCTCCCAAGGTGGAGATATTGTAATACCCCAGAAGTGCCTACTAGATCGGGATTTAAAAATGAAAGTTGGCAGAATCTGGGAAAATTCCACAGAACGGGCCACCTAATGGATCGTTGGTCCAACCAATGACCCGTGGTGAGATACTGCAGGGGCGGAGTTGGAAGTAACGGGTCTAGGAATGATCCATTTCCAAATATAACGAGCCATTATTTGTGGTCGTGGAGAGGCTGACCCTTGGTCAAGGATGAAATGATGAGTCGTGGAACGACCCATTGCAGGTAACAACGGGTCGTGGTCAACAGTGGTGGGAAGGAGTATTAAGAACCTCCAGTTGAGGTAACGGAAGGAAACCACGACTCGTTTGAAGGAAGAATGAGTTGTGGTGTGGCTCGTGGGAAGACTTGGTGCAGGTCGTCAAGGGGGAAACAACGGACGACATAACGGACCATTGTCTGAAGTAATGACTTGTCCTGTCGAGTCGTGGGATTAGACCTGAGAAAGTGAAGTTGGGCAGTGGACACAACGGATGGATACCACGAGTCGTGGTATCCAAGAACAACCCGTTAGGATAGTCGTTGTCACCACTAGTGCAGAAATTTCAGAAATTTTATTAAGGGCATTTTCATCATTTCTAAGTCCTAGGGTGATAAACTACGTCATTTAAGGCTCGAAATGCAGTATTTTATGAGGGAAAAACCTATCCTAGGCTTATTCATATCCATTCATGCAAAGTTAGAAAATTAGGGAGGTGATCAAGCTTGTTCTTCTTCAATTTCCCTTTGGGCTTTCAAGGAGTGGTGAAATTTGATCTTCCCCAAGTATGTAGGGTTATGAGTGGGTGAATCCTTTCACACCCATGCCCAATCCCTCTCTAAATCATGAATTTCCTAAGTAAATTCTATGGGGTTTTAACTCAATTCATGAAATTCCTAATTCTTTGCATAGGTATGATTTAAATATGTGTCTACTATTGAATTATGATTCTTGGGCAAGATTTACATTGTTTTCAATTAAATATCATGTTTCAAGCTTTATAAATTAAAATGCCCATCTATGAGAAAGTCATGAAAGTAAAGGTTTATGATGTATGTTCAAGTATGATGAAGTATTGATGATGAAAAGTATGTTTTCAAGTTACCCATTCTTATAATCATGTTTTCAATGTGAATTGAGTATTTCAATCATGTTAAAGTTTTGGAAAATGCCCACATGTTCAAGTATGATTTATGAATTTTTCGAGTTGAGCTTACCACATGGTTTTGGAGAGAAGACTGCCAATTATCTTTCAACTTGTGGTATGGTTTGAGTTAAATCTTCTCATATGCATGATTTCAGATTTGAGATGTATTTAATTATTGAGCTTCGTCAATTGACGATGATAAGCTTTGTTGAAAAATGATGGAGAGAATATGCATATTTTTGGGAGTAGTGTCTAGCACCGAGTAGGCTACGGGTCGATCACCCTATGCCTTAGAACTACGTGCCAACATAGGCTTATACTTATATATATGACCTTGGGTTCATGGTTCAGGGTTCAGGGTTTAGCCTGCCATATTTGGGCATGAGCTTGATATTGATATCATGGTATCGTCCTTAGCCTTGGCAAGGCTTTGGACGGCTCTACCCACTAGAGTGTGATAGTTGGGACCACGTAAGCTCTATCGTGGTATGTCAGTTAAAAGACGAGTCTCCTATTATTCCTCATGATTTCAGTTATGCATATTCATCATTCATTATATACATGCCTATATATGTTCTAAAGCAGGTTTGACCTTATGTCCAGTTTTATGTATGATTATCAGATTTTATCTTTGGGTCAATCGATTCAATTATGATGATGTGTTATGTTGAGATCATGATTTCATAAAGAATGCATGCAACCCCTACTTTCAGATTCTTATATGTTTATGTTTTGTATTATTCATGATTTAAATTACTTTTACTTATCTAAGCAGTTTTACATACCTTGCGTACTTGGTACATTTCATTAACTGACCACATACTCTATGTTGTATCGTTTCATGATGCAGGCCCCAGCTCTCAGGCTCAGCCCCGCTCTTAGCCAGTCCTTTGGAGTTAGCATCTTACGCTTGTTGGTGAGTCCTCATCTCCCAAGGACCATGCTTATTCATATTCCTTTATGTATATCCAGTTTTCCGCTTTATCGAGTTAGTTGGGGTCTTGTCCCATCAACTCATCATGTTTAGAGGCTTTTCAGACAAAGGATATATTCAGCTTCAGATTGTGTGTATTCTGATGTTATGTTTATTTCAGACTTCCGCTGAGATTATCATGTTATTTCTTCTATTTTATTGATCAAGTTGGATGTATGTTTGTCACGCCCCGCCTTGGAAGGCATGACTGGCACCTAGTGCCCTACTAGGATCTGAACTAC